>JAPMOQ010006205.1:9769-34791 GCA_026543055.1 Argiope trifasciata
TTATTTTAGCCTCGGAATAAAAAGGAATTTTAGTATTTTATAATTATTAGTAAACTAGCTGGTACCCCAAGTTGATTGATTACATCACTCGACTGCTATAGCCTGAAGGAACCCCATCATATTTATTTTAAACATCAACGATCACTTAGTTTGAGTGAAAAAGATAAAATAAATACACCTCGCTACTCGCTGTTTCTTTGGTCCTACAAGTGATTGTTGGTTTTTTTTTTTCCTTCAAAACATTTTCCTTTTTTTCTTCAGTAGTTTGGATCATTATTTTAGCCACAAAATAAAAAAAAGGGAATTTTAGTATTTTATAATTATAGTTAAACTAGCTGGTACCCGATGTTTTCCTGCAGCAGAAGAAATAATTTTGGAAATATCGTTTGAAATTTAAAATAACTGTCTTGTTTTATTAGGAATGATAGAAAGAATAAATATTTATTTTCGTATTGGAAATGAATAGATTCTCTGATATTGAGTGATATACATAGGAGAAGCGTAAATAATATTAATTCTATTTTATTCACTTTATTATTCAAGACTTTAGGGTGGGAAATATTTTTTTTCATCGGCAACAGAAAAAAATAAGTGCAAGTAATAGGTATTCAAGTTAATTTTTTTATATAGATTATTATTAGATAATTTTACTGTGCCTTTAACCATCCCGTAAGGACAGGAAATAAGTATACAAAGTTTCCTATCAGTCGGATGAGCTGTACGGCAGCGCATAAGAGACATACAGACAAACATTCATTTTTATTTATATAGATTACTTAATTATACTATGCCTATAACCATCCAGTAAGTGCAAGAAATAAGTATTCGATGTTTCATCGCAATCGGATGAGCGGTACAACAGCGTATAAGAGACATACAGACAAACATTCAATTGTATTTATATAGATGACATAATTTTACTATGCCTATAACCATCCCGTAAGTGCAAGTAATAATTAGTCAAAGTGTTTCCGCGATCGGATGAGCAGCATGGCAGGGTATAAGAGACATACAGACAAGCATTCATTTTTATTTATACAGACTATGAAATTCTTTCACTCCCAAATTATGACTTTGGGGAGGGGGAAATCGTGCAACCCGAAAAACTAAATAACTCCTAAAACTGACAAATTTTTTCAACGAAATAATAAAATACACTCTCGAAATTCAAGTACAGATCTTCAGAGAGAATGATTGGTTATTGGTGTGTACACAGATTCGTCGACAATGCGCCGAAAGTTCATTAAAGCAGGGAGATGGGCAAGAATACCAATCAAAAAGCAATTATTAGCCCTTGCAATGAAGGGGAAATGATTGCATTGGGCTAGAAAATATCAAACTGGACAATACGAGACTGGAATAATGTTGTATTTGGCATCTTTGTGTCAGGTTTTCCATCAACACTGGACAGACGAAGCGCTAGAGAACCTATCGAGGAATAAAATCTTAACAAATTTAACACCCTCAAAAGCAGATATTTTGAAATTATTTTATATCTGGATGACAGGATAATTTAGTATAAATTGATGGAATGAAGAATTTGAAAAAGTTCATTTCATTACTATAAGACAAAGTAATGAGATGTAGTTTTTCGAATACTTTTTAAGACAAAGTTTGGAATTTTATGCTTGTATTCACTGGTAGCTTTGGCACGTTTTAACAAGTTATGGTCTGATGCCTTTATTTTAATCATTTAGAAAAAAGATTCAAGAAAAGAAGTTTTATATTGGCCTGGTAATTTTCCAGATGTAATTTCTATCGAAAATTTGTGGAACATTATAAGAAGAGGTGAGTATAAAATGTATTGTTCAACCAATAGAAAAATGAATAGAGACTGTCACAAAAGTTTGATTTATAAATGAGAGCATCAAAAATTCATGAAATAAATCAGTGAATTCGACGATAAAGCCTGCAAAGAATATCATCAAGACTAGAGGATGATATATTTTCTACTGAATTACCACAACATGCATCTAAGTGAACGCATACTAATTAAACAACATCTATAAAAATAATTTTTGTTCCATTTTTTTTGCTGCTGTTGTTGTCTTTGTACAACAATAGAGTATTTTATTTACAGGCTTTTCGCTTGAATATTCAGGTTTATATTATTACTGATTTTGAAAAAATTTCTTTAAAAAAATTGTTTTTATAACTATTATGAATTACAAAATAAATAAATAAACGGTATTATATTTCATCACCTAAGTGCTTGGTTAAAATCTTGAAAAAATTATAAAAAGTAATTTGATGAAAGAAATTACCACTCAGTAACTAATTTCGAAGGTACTGATTCAAGTTTTTATCGCATACAAATACAATTTTTTTCTTATACTTCGTTTTTGGATTCCATCGGTTTTTATATTTGTGTTTTACTTTTTCATCGTACATTAAAAACAAAAAGAAATGATAAAAAGTTTTTATGTGTAATGGCAACTGCATTAACAAAAATTGAGCATTTTAATAATATGTAAAAAAAAATACGAAAAAAAGAGGTTATTTTATTAAAATGATTTCAACTCTAGATTTTGCCTTTTTATATTTTTTTACTGATTTCAGAGATAGATTAGATGTTAGATTTCTTAAATTACTTCATGCCTAGCCAAATGCGAAGTGTTTTATATTAAAAAATCTTTTATTATGAATAGTATTTTTTTTCGACTGTCACACTCTTTTTTTTCATTAGAGGTGATAATAAGAAACAGATGTTACTCTTTTGTTCTCAAGCCATTTTTCGAGTAAAAAAGAAATTCGAATAATAACGGGTATTCTTAGCTTTGATTTAATGAGCTATTCAATGGAGGAAGTTAAAAAAACACAATTAAGTTACGCTGAGCAAATTTTATTTTAGGAGGATTCATTTCTTCTTACTTCAAGCGATTAGAGAAATAGAAATTTTTGCAGAAAATCTTCCAATTTATTCATTTGGGTATTGAATCAAACACAGGATATAAGAGATTGTCTCAATTTTTGTACTTCGTTTCTTTCAAAGTTAAAAAATTACACCATTAGAAATAAAATAATTTCTAAAAATCCTTTTTCCCAAGAGTATATTTTGTAGTTCTCATATAATTAGATGGAGATGGAACTTTGAGAAAGTAATTTTTTGGATTTGGCATCACTAAAGTACGAAACAGTGTTGAAATCTGTTTCGAAGATTCTATCTTTTTAAAATTCAAATATAAGAAAAAAAATCGCCTTGAGAGGTTTCTGTTTGGTGCAACATCTTTTAAACGACGCGGTTGATACATGGCAAAAAATATATACATAAGTGAGTATTTTAGCTATCAATATTATCATTTTTGGTTTAATTGTTGATGGAATTAAATTCGTGAAAGAGCATCTTAATATCTCAGAATTATTATTTTACTCGCCAAAGAGCATTTTAATATCTCAAAGGATTATATCTCAGAATTATTATATTACTCGCCAAAGAGCATTTTAATATCTCAGAGGATTATATCTCAGAATTATTATATTACTCGTCAAAGAGAGTCTTAATATCTCAGGATTATATTGTGTTAGTAGCCAAATAGCATCTTAATATCTCGGAGTATTATATTTCAGGATTATATTATTCGCAAAAGAGCATCTTAATACCTCAGAGGATTATATCTTAATATTTCATAGGTTGGCATCATGTGAACATTGCTAAAAGTAGAGTTCACATGATGCCAACGATTGTGTGCAGTGGAAAACCACGCTTACTTTAGGAACATCACGTCACTCCAATGGGATATTGGCAAGTGGTTGTTTCATTGGGACAACTATTTGCCATCATCCAATTGTAGTTACTTTATCTTCGCAAAGTAGGCGTGACTTTTTATAGAGGGCAATAATTGATTTCGTGTGAAGGCTGCTTAATTCAACCGCATCTACGATAATTTCAGCAGTTATGGGGATGCTTTCTTACTTTTTAAAAGTCAACATCTTCATCAGACACTCAACAAGGCAAAGGATGGATGCAGGAGATCAAGGATGCAGTTCACCTGTTACAACCACGATCTCCTTCTAAAAATTAGAATGACAATAACCACATCGAAAAGAGTAACATTTTGTACGCCTCAGTCAAGGATCTTTCCTTTTGTGTTCTAAGGGATTCAATCTCGGTAGCATGAAACCGAAGACTGACTACACTAGTAGCTGTTTGCCTCTTAATTATTTCTCTGGAATTAATTTAAACAATGTGGTTGATAAATGACATCAAATATACATATTATTAGTGAGAATTTTAGCTATTAACTCTATCATTTCTGATTCTGTTTTGATAGTCAAATTCGCCGAAAATCTTAATATCTCTAAGGATAATGCAATCAGATCTACGATAATTTCAGAAGTCATGGAAATGCCTTTTTTGCTTGTTAAAATTCAACTTCTTCATCAGAATTTCAAGGATTAACATGGTCAAGATATGGGTGAAGGATGCATGGAACATGAACAAAACATAACCATGTTTCCGTTCCAAAAATCAAAATGGCGTCAACCACATGGAAAAGGGCGAAATTCTTTTCTCAGATCATGACTCTTTCTTGTATTCTAAGTGATTCGTTCTCAACAAAACAGAAAAGTGTGGATAGCACGAAACCTGATACTAACCGCATTCGCTGCTGTTTGCCTCTTAATTCCTTCCCTGAATCTGAGGAAACCAAGAACGCACACAGGATAAATCTGCCTCAGTACCTGCCTCATCTATTTCGCTATAAAAGATGCAGAGGAAACAAACATCAAGCAACTAATGAAAATTTAGATAGTTATTTCTCCTACACGAATTTTCCTCAGAAAGCTATAATATCGGCCAGTTCTTTCCCCTAGACGAATTTTCCTGAGAAAGTTATAATATCAACCAGTTCTTTCTCCTAGACGAATTTTCCTGAAAAAGTTATAATATCAACCAGTCACATTCATATACAATGAGACCTGCAGACCATAAACAGTATTATGAATAGCAGTTATATTTGTTAAAAAAAATAACTCCTTTTTTTCACACAACATTCATAATACAATTTTCACAATATTGATTTCACTACATCAAAAATTAATTTCGAGTTTAAAAGGTCATTCTAGTACTATTATTTATTATTGTATCAAAATGCTCAGTGGACTTCATTCTTTCACCCCTTGAGCAATGAGTTAATTAATTTTTTAATTAGATGCTGCATCCAATTTCAAATATTTATTATTTTTATGATAGTACATAAAATACGAACAAATATCCCTTTTTATACATTAGATTTGGGTATTCTTTAAGAATTATAAAGTCGGTGTTCTTTAAGAATGGTAATGAAAGAAAATATTTATTGTATCTATTGATTCGTTTAATATTCGTTCGGAATTCTCCAGTTTAATTTCAGAAAACGCGATTAAAATATTTTCTTTCAAAATTCATTAAACATAGAAAATAAATTTATGCCATAAAATCGTTGATATAGTTGAAAAGATAATTTTTTTGAAAATTAAGCTAGTGCTAAACTATTTGTTCTATAATATTTTTGGAAGTTACACCGAAAAACGGTAAAATTTGATTAAAATTTAAAACCCTGAGGAAAATTTAAAACCCTGGTCTCCCCAAAGTTTTCTCTAATCTGTAAGACAGTTGTTACCTCTGGGAATGACTTACGTAATATTTGTGTTCAATAGCTATACTGTATTAACCTTTAACCTGGATGGAGCATTTCTACTGAATCTATTATGTCGCCTCGGCGAGCTATTTGGAGATTTATCCTAGGTAAATAGATCCGGTTGAGATCCAAATTTTTATTATTTTTTATTTTAGATAACTGTACTATGCCTATAACCATCCCATAGATGTAAGCAATAAGCTGACCATGTTTCATTGCAGTCGGAGGAACGGTTTAGGAAGGCATAAGAGACATACAAACAAACATTCCTTTTTATTTATATAAACAATATAAGGGCGCTGGAGATGTTGAAGAAGTTTAGAGTGATTTTTGCATTTTAGATTGCCTTTCTCTTGTTTCCATACTACGCAATTCGGAATTAAAAAAATTTTTTTAATACATTACAATTTCTGTTTCATTTTAAATATTCTCTTTCTTTTTATTTATCATTTTCTACAACAATTGTGATAATAATTTTAAAATAAAGATTTAAAAATGAATAGAACAAAATTAGCCGCGACGTAGTTTGAATTAATGGAAACGAATTTGATATACAAAGAAAGGCAATATATATATATATTATACAGGGTGTCCCAAAAAGATTGAAACGCGCTTTAATTCTTTAACCGTTAGAGATAAGTAGGTAATGTAATTTGAAAAAATGTTCAAAATAAGATAGGAAAGAATATTACATTAAGAAAAAAAATCCACCTATGAATTTTAAAAAGTTACACTTTTTAAATTTTTATATAACCCCTCTATGCAAATTTGGTCAATTAGAAAGTTTTTCCTTTCCATCCCAGAAAACCATTAAAAAAAACCGCATCGCTGTATCCTTAAAATTGAGTGAGTTATGCGTAATTGAAAATTGAACGCTGTTTTTAGTGACCATATACTAAAATGGAAATGTAAATTTGCAACAATTTATAAACACATAAATTTTTTTATATTATTTACAAAACACATTTTTGCGTATTTACGGTAGATTCACGATGCAGTTACAGAATTGTCTTTTGTTTTAATCTTATCAGGGACAAGTAATTTTATGCCATGTATTCTAAATTTACATTAGAAATTTTATAAGATTTCGTTGAAAATCAATAAAAGCCATTTGACAGATTTTTATAGCAAAATTTATGAAAAAGAAAAATACTGTTAAATTAGTCTGGTAGAATTTTAATTCTTTTCAAATTCATCACATTTATGTCAAACCGATATTCTAACAAATTAACTGCCAGACGATTTTTGCCTTTCATTTAACTGGAATTTAGCCGCTTCTAATACGTGTATATTAAAGTTTTTTTTTATTTATTTTTAAGTTACATAAAGAAATGTAACTGACTGTAACTGACCTTAAACAAAAGATAATTAATGCATGCAATAATATTACAGGAGGAGAACTCCAAAATATTTACAGGAGCATTATTAGAAGAGCCCAATTATGTATTGGTGTTGATGGAAAACATTTTGAGAATGCTTTATGATTCGTGTGTTTTTAAATGTTTTTTCGTTTTATTTATTATTTTTTTTATGTTACACTTCTTACAATCTTATGCTGTCAAAACTGTTTAACTCCATCAATAAGGACTCTATTTAAATGCCATTTTGGATTTCTTTTACACTTATTATCTTTTTTTGATCGAAAAATTTCTATTATCAATTTGGATATGGTCCCTATTTTCACCGACGAAAAAGTCTTTCAAGTGGTATGGAAAAGTGACATAAGTCAATTTTTTTTCTGTGTTATTATTTAAAAAGTTTTAAAGATACAGTTATGCAGTTTTTTTTAATGGTCTTCTGGGATAGAAAGGAAAAACTTTCTAATTGATCAAATTTGCATAGTGGGGTTGTATAAAAATTTACAAAGTGTAACTTTTTAAAATTCATAGGTGGATTTTTTTTCTTAATGTAATCTTCTCTCCTATCTTATTTTGAACATTTTTTCAAATTACATCACCTACTTATCTCTAACGGTTAAAGAATTAAAGCGCGTTTCAATCTTTTTGGGACACCCTGTATATATATATATATATATATAAAAGCAAACTCAATGTTTATCAGCAACGATGTTTACTTTTTATAACTGTCCTGCGACATTTACAAATGATAGACATCTTTTGAAACTAGAGCGTTTTCGAGTTTCCGATGTAGCCAGCCTTTCATTGAACACACCCTTTTCAAAGACAGCAACAAGTTTTTGTTAAACAAAGGAAAATATCACAAAAAGGAAAAATTCCTGGTGGCTGAGTCTTTTGGGAGGAAAAATAAAAAGGGAGCGTTGCTCTATTGCAGTAAAAAAAGTTTACCATTTATTTTCCTGAAAGTTGATACTGCAAGAACTTGGGAGAATGAAAAATACTGCAATAATCGCCAAGGCTAATGATAAATGCGCCAAAGGAGGTGGCGGGTTTGAGGTCAGAGGGTTGGGTGGGCGTGGGGGTGGATTGGAGGAGGCTGTCAGGGCGCAAACGATAAAAAGGTGAAGTTGAGGCCCTATCTCAGCCATTATCGTCTGTCTGCTGAAGCCATTTATGACTGTCCACTGCCGCCCATAATTCTCCCCTCTTTCTTCACTTCACTTCACGCCACATGACGCCATCGCCAGTCCTCTTGAGCAAATGACACGTGAAAGGGATCAACCGGTGGCTGCACTCATGAAAATTTGAAATGATAAACAGAATTGAATTGCCATGTTTATGATTAAGTCCTTGACACGTGTATCGAATTACTGTATTTTTTAGCTCACAAACTCCAATTAAGTAGTTAACAGATTTTTGATTTAAAAAAACACGTCGAATCTATAAACAACTGTAGGGTTCTGTAGATTTTCAACTGAAAAATAACACTTTAATAAAATAGAGAATAATAATAAATTAATTAAAATAACACGTTTCAATTAAATGTGTACAAACAGACTGAAAAATAATATGTAAATAAAATAAAGAATAATAATTAATTAATTAAAACAGCACGTTTCGATAAAATGTGTACAGACAGACTGAAAAATAACACGTAAATAAAATAAAGAATAATAATAATTAAAACAACACATTTCGATAAACCGTGTACAGACAAACTGAAAAATAACAAGTAAATAAAATAGTGAAGAATAATAAATTTATTAAATCAACACGTTTCGATAAAATGTGTACAGACAGACTGAAACAGACTGTTTAGACAAACTGAAAAATAACACGTAAATAAAATAAAGAATAATAATAAATTAATTAAAATAACATGTTTTGATAATAGCAAAAGGCATCTAATTAGTTAATAGTGAAAATTGAATTGACATTGTAGTTAAACGCTACTCTTTGCAAATTTATTTTTAATATTTTTGCAAATAACATCAATTTTTACAAATTTATAATCAAACATCGAAGTGAAATATTAAAAAAAATTTATTGAAACGAAACATAATTTGAGCAAACTGACATAAAAAGGTCTAAAATAGAATTTTTTTTTTTTTTTTTTAAAAAAAAATCTTTTTCTCTCCTCCCCCCCGTACATTGCCTTCCATATTGCTCCATGATTTAGACAGATCTGAATAAGACTTCATTAATCGCACATAAACAGTCTAATTTTAGACTAATTTCCGTCTAGACTAACAGACCGCGTCAAGTTAGTAGTAAGTCAGGGTTTTCAACACCATCTTCATTCTAACGGTTTTCACAAATGAAACAGAAACATTCATTTAATATATATACTACCTGGTACCCGGAGTGTTGCTGCCGCCGAAAAAAAATTGAGTGCAATCAATAAATATTTCGGCAATATTTTATCTAAATAGGATGATGTTACCACAGTACATAAAATACGAACACATAAATATTCATTTTTATATATTAGATTTGTTTACTCTCTTAGAATTATAAAACTTGGTGTTCTTTCAGAATGGTAATGAAAGAAACTATTTATTGTATCTTGTGAATTGTTTAAAACTTGTGTAGAATTCTCAAATTTAATTTTAGAAAATGCGATTAAAATATTTTCTTTTTAATCTTTCGTTAATGTAGTTGAAATGATAATTTTTCAAAATTAAGATGGTGCAAAATTATTTGTACTACAATATTTTTGGTGGTTACTGCAAAAAAATGCTAAAATTTGATTAAAATATAAAACTCCAAAACCTTCCCTCATAATCTGTAATAAAGTTGTTAATTCTGAGTACTATAGATACAAAGTGTTAACCTTAACTTGGATTTAGCATTTTTACCGAATCTATTGTCTCCTCAGCAAGTTATTTGGAGATTAATCCTTGGTAAATAGATGCGGTTGAAATACAATTTTCATTCTTTTTTAATTTTAGGTAATTGTACTATGCATATAACCATCCCGTAGATGTAAGCAATAAACTGACCAAGTTTCATCGCTATCGGATGAACGCTTTAGGAAGACATAAGAAATATACAGACAAGCATTCATTCTTATTTATATAAATACATCTTTGAATATTACATTATATTATTATTTCGTTTAATATTACATTATATTTTATATTATTATAATGTTGAATATTACTTTACATTATTATATTATGATATCGTTGAATATTACATTATATTATTATATTATTACATTATTGAATATTATTTTTTTGTGTATGTAGTTCGGAACTTAACAAGTCGAAAAAATGGTAGATTGCACTTTTAAATTGTGGAAAAGAAAATTTTTAAATTTATTTTCCTAGAATTTAACTTAGTATATATAAACTAGGTTTATTAAGTACAAAAAGTTTTATTCGTAAAGTATTAGTAAATGAGCTTCTCCCATGTAATTCACTGAAAATAATCCCGATTACGTTACTTTTATTAAGTTTGGTTGCCAAGAAATGGTACAAAAAGTATCAATTTTGCTAATTTTTATCATTTTTACTTAAAAAACATTTTTAATGTGAACTTAACAAGAGAAATAAAATTAATTTTCTTCGCGTTTTATAATATCAAATTTTATATAGAAAGAAATTAAGTCATCTAAAGAGAAATTTTCGATACTGCTTCCAATTATAGTCTTAAGAAAACCAAAATTTTCAAAATGGAAGTCACAAAAAATCAATTAAATAAGGTAAGATAGCCCAAATTTCGCTTCCGAAGGTGAAATCTTTTTTGACATCTATTTTTAACACTCCTCTGAGAAAACTTCACCAAAAAAGTAAGATATTTTTTAACGTTTCCCCCAGAAAAGCGGCTGAAAAGACCAGAACTGAAAACTATCTAGATAAAAACCCAATTCAACCCAACTTTACTATCAAGACAGAAATCCAATTAACCCAACTACAAACAGATGAAATAGCAGAAAGAATAACAGATGGAAAAGGAAAAACCCACTCCCAGTCAGCTTGAACCTCAGTAGCCATTACAACTCAATACTTCAAGAAATTACCAGGAAGTTCCCATATACAGAAAATAAATTTATTTACTGATCTATTAATATCTGCTTCCCCTCAAAAGAATTTTTTTTAAAAATGAAATCAGCAAATTGCTGATAGAAAAAAACCACAGCACCACTAAACAGAAAACCGGAAGACAAGTTTCTAAAAGTTGCTCTAAAAGGACTACTATACCAGCATTGAAAATATGAAAGAAGAACAAGAAAACAAAAAGTTCGAAAGGAACTGTATAAATTGAATGAAAAATTAAAAGAATTAGAGGAGCCTACTCTTTTTCCTGAATAACCTGAAGAAAAAAAGAAAACTACAAAAAATTCTATTTAAAAAATCTTTGCTTCCTAAAAATCGTACTCAAAATTAAGAGATAACGCAGCACTATGACAATTTAATTCCATTTCTTTGACTTCTAGCACTTTAAAAATTTTGCCATTTCAAGCCCCGATGTATGAAATGTAATAAAGAACATGCTACCAAAGATTTCCAAATCAAATAAACAATCATCAGTCACAATCAACGAAGACATCGTGTGTCTTAGAAAAGATGCCCTGTTTTTCCAAGAGTCTGGAAACCTGACTACAAACAAACATAGCTCATGCCCGAAAATCTGCTCTAGTAAAAGAGAAAAGAGGTTATAACCTCCCTAAAAACTCAGAAGAAAAAGATACAGTAAAAGAAAATTAAACCAGTCATAATTTTCAAGAGATCAGTGATCTCAAAGAAGGATTAGTATTTTGTAGCAGTTACATAACCCTTATATTCTCTTTTGGATACTAGATGGCGATGCTTTATAGGCTATCCCATATGCCTTCCCATAATGCACTGCGCATTGCGAACGTAATCGGAATGAGATGTGATACTGTAGTGTTAAGCTGCGCGCTGGAATGTTTTGTTATGCCTTGTCTTTGTTCGTGTGTGAATGTGGTTATTGAAGATATGTTCCTGGAAACATAAGTCCTGGTGCTTCCTGCACTGATCATAATAATCTACATTCCACCACAATTTCAAAAAGAAGCACAGGAACTCCTAATAAAAATTTTGAAATTTACCAGCTGCAGTAAAGAAATACCAGAATGCTTATAACAAAACTGAAAAAGACATTAATCTTCTTTAATTTCCTTTTGCTGCCAACAATCCCTAATAGAGTGCTCTATTTGACCATTTCGACTTCCGTTCAGTATCCCATCACTATTTGGACATGAGACATTTCCTGCATATTGCCAAAGATTTGGATGAAAGCAGGAAAATAAATGCATTTGTGGAGAAATGGGTACGGTTTACCACTATTTAATGGAATGTATAGAGGTCTCACAGTTATGGAAAAACCTGATGATTGTAAATAATGATTTAAGTACAGTACTGATGGTACCAAGTAATCTCAAACCCCTGAAGGCTATGACGTTAGCGATTTATAGTTTCATTCCAACTACTTGAGAGTGCCCAGGCGGGGAGAAAGACAGCTATTTACTACCAGGAAAGGAATGTTAGTTTGACTGTTCGGTCAATGTAACTTATTCGGACAATACTTATTCAGCAGTCGACCACCACAAATCCTGTCGATACTGCTACGTTCAGTGGTGGCGGGGTGGTCGGCGGTATACGAGAAGAAGTATCCCGTTCAAGAATGAGGCTTTCTATCTCTTTTTCGAACATGACTTTATGAGTTTTCACTCATTCATGAAAAATCATAGTCATTAAGAATAGCACAATTTCTGCAGAATCTGTGGGTTATCATGTTTTTTAATTTACAGTCGACTGGAGGTTTATGCTACTCCTCAACACTATGTTCTCTATATTTCTTGTCTCATTTTTGTTAATTTCGGAGTGATTGCTCTCTCTGGTTTACAGCAAAAAAATTTGTCACAAACGTAAAAGGCACCAATTAGAGAAATCTCTCTTTCAGTGCATTAAATAAAAGAATATACACTGATGGGGAAAAAATCCCAAAACCAAGAAAAAATTATTGTACAGTCATGAAATTTTAGAAATACATTTGTCAAGGTAACATATTTAATTGATTAAAGTTTCAAGATCACAGGTAGAGAAATTGGCGAGAAGAGCCATTTCAAATGTGAAATGTTGGTACATTAGTAACCGTTGTAACCGCCAGCATTTTGAATGCAAGCATGCAAACGTGCATGCATTGTGTCGTACAGGTGTCGGATATCAGTTTGTGGGATGGATATCCATGCCTGTTGCACTTGAGCGGTCAATGCACGGACGGTTAATGCTGGTTGTGGATGACGCTGGAGTTGTCGTTCAATGATGTCCCATACGTGCGCGATTGGAGAAAGATCTGGTGATCTAGAAGACCAAGGCAACATGTCGACATTCTGTAGAGCATGTTGGGTTACAACAGCGGTATGAGGGCGAACGTTATCCTGTTGGAAAACACCCCCTTCAATGCTGTTCATGAATGGCAGCACAACAGGTGATATCACTAGACTGACGTACAAATTTGCAGTCAGGGTGCGTGGGATAACCACGAGAGTGCTCCCGCTGTTATTCGAAATTGCTCCCCAAACCATAACTCCAGGAGTAGGCCCTGTGTGTCTAGGCCGCAGACAGGTCACTAGCAGGCGTTCACCTGGCCTCCTTCTAACCAACAAACGGCTATCACTGCGACCAAGGCAGAACCGACTTTCATCAGAAAACACAACAGATCTCCACTCCATCATCCAATGAGCTCTAGCTTGATACCACTCACGTCGCAAACGGCAGTGGTTTGGAGTCAGTGGAATGCACTGTAAAGGGTGTCTGGCTCGGAGCTGTCCTTGAAGTAACCGATTTGTAACAGTTCGTTGTGTCACTGTGGTGCGAACTACAGCTCGAATTTCAGCTGCAGACGCAGTACGATTAGCCACAGCCATACGCCGAATACGACGGTCTTCCCTCTCAGTAGTACCACGTGGCCGCCCCGAACCTGGTCTTCTTGAGGCAGTACCTTCCCTTGACCACTGCCGCCAATACTCATGCACAGTGGATACATTCCTGCCAAGTCTTTCAGCAATATCGCGGAAAGAAAACCCACCTTCTCGTATCCCTACAACACGACCTCGTTCAAACTCAGTGAACTGTTGATATTGGCTTCTTCGTCTTCTCAGAGGCATCCTTGACTAACATTAACCCACTGCGTCAAATCGCAACTGTAAATAACGATCACGAACCTTACAGCGCTTAATTAAAGCAAACCTCATTTGCATGTTCGTAGTGTCGCAACTAGCGCCACACTTACGCGCGTAGCTCGAAATATGAATCGACGTCATCTTTCAGATGTATAAACACGCCTACCAAATTTCGTTTATCTAGCACAGCTCCTTCCTAGTGTTGGGATTTTTTTTCCATCAGTGTATATATACCATGTAAAGTGTTCAACTTAGGATAAATGTAATCCAAACTCACAAAAACGTTGCAATACAGTTGAATGAATTACGAGTTGGACGCAGCATGGTAGATACATTTACAAGAAAGGCACAATTTAAAAATGCACTTATTTCACTATTTTATTCATGCAACCGAATCCATTCATTTTCAAATGAAGAATTCACTTGATTAGGACTATTTTTTCTATTTTACTTGCAGGAGTTCCTTTAAATCAATTGCCCTTGCATTTGTCACTCCATATCTATTGTAAAAATAATTTGTTTCTATGTGCCGGACCTACCCTTTTATTTATAAGTTATCTGGGAATATTCTGTGTAAGACATGACATGTATTGCCAGGGTGTTACCACATTAAAACTTACCATTCATTACTGTTATAATTTCTGTTGATATCTTGAAAATTCTGTATAAGGTATCTTTAGAAATATCGGTGGAAGACGTGCAGTTTCACCAGATAGGCAAGCCTTCCATCTTCTCAGATCACTCATTAATAAAATCATCTCGAAGTAAAACGTATGAGTTTTATTGAATTCGCAATACAGAATGATTTTTCCAGAAAAATTGGATTACCTCTATGATTATAGAAGCAGTAATGCTCATAGATGTTTGGAAAACTATATAAGTACACTGCTGAATTAGTATGATACATTGCTTCTTATTTCTAGATGTACAACCTCTTTTCCAAGATGTACAACTTCTTTTCCAAGATGTACAACTTCTTTTCCAAGATGTACAACAATGAAGATGTACAACTTCTTTTCATAAAATAGTATTAAATATCTAAATTTTACCATGAAAAAAACATTTTACATATTTTTAGTATTTGTGTGGGTTTTAATCAAATGTATTACGCTTTTACCTCAGGCCGCGCTAGCCTGGTTGGTAGAGCGTCAGTTTCGTAACCGAAAGATAGAGAATTCTGTCCTCATCTCGGACATAGACCGCTATGTTGGCTAATGGCAGTTGGGGCACATTAAACAGGTCGTGACTGCAAAGTCCTCCATGTTCCCGTAACGATTTATACCTCTAGGGGTATTGAATCAGAGATGAGTCGGTCTCTGATTTGGATCTAAGTTCTGACTTGCGGATGGAGGAATGAGTGTACGAATAAGTTCGAGCCTCCCCTAGAAAGGGTTGTTGTCGTGTATGTTCGATCAAAGTCGTACTTTCACCTTAACGGAGCTGTTAACAATGAAAGACGCACACTTCTACCTTAATTCGAAAGAGGTACTCTCATTTGGCTTGGTATGACCAAGTGGCATTAGACCATCCAATAACACAAGACCATATAAATCTCAGCTTGTCAAAGAATTTGTGGGAGGAGATAGTATAAGACTGATAAGCCAAGTCGGTGGACCTAAATATCATAGAACGCCCTTCGGATATCCTAAGGTATTCTATTTCAACTTGTTGTTGAAGTTCAACGAGCCATCTAAAGCAAGTACAGAGGCAAGCTCTTGATATAAATAAGGCTGTCTTAGAATAATTTCATACCATATGTGAGCAAAAAGGCATTGGCCATGAAAAGATTTAATTTCAAAATTAAGTCATTGAAATCAAACATATTAAGTAGAGTGTCGGTATCTCCGAATATGAATACCATAATTTCGACCTCTAAAAAAGTACCAAAAGACCAACACATACCAACAAATCTCTTTGGTAAGGAGATGCAGAACAATATGGAAAACTGAATCTTTTATAGTTTTTATATCAAAGTCATCTACTCTCTTCTTACTTACTAGAATCAGTGCATCAACATTATATCTTGGAGTGAAGCAACACAAACAATGAAACTAAAGTACTCCGTAATTTTAAGTATTTTTTAGATGTAGTTAACATATTGGCAAACCTCAAAATAATACATAGAAGATTTGGGATACTACCACACCATCCATAGTATGTTTGTTAAACAAATGAAATTTTCAAATGCAGAAAATTTTAACGAGTTAAACAAACTGAGTCCCCCTTTTTATTCAAGATAATTAAGCAGATGATTAAGACTTAATATAAAAAACTGAAGATGAATAAAAATCCACTAGTCCTTGTCTAAATCGAATAGTCAATAATTTTACATCACTACTTCCGTTTATTCAGTGTCCTAAATAAGACGGCTTGACAAGGTTCTGGAGTGAGGAAAAAAGAAGAAAATCGAGATAGCGACTCAAAATGTTTTTATTCATTTGTGATTCCGAAACAAAATCAAATGCTTCTTAAAGATGATATTGACCTTAGTATTCTGGAGACTAATGGCACAGACTTTGAGTAGGTTCACTAAATATAATTTTGTGATTTGAAATTTTTTGGTTCTGATTCTTCTTTCTTCCTGGTTAAAACCAAATTAGAAGAATTCTGATTCTTCGAACTTGGTTCTAACCAGGAAGAATATTTTCCTCTCGAATTTATGGAATGAGTACATAAAATACTGTACATGGTACCTAGTTTTGTCAAGCCAATCAAGACAATTGAATATATCCTTTAGAAAAGTATTTCTTACTGTTGACCGATTTGGCTGAAAATCTGTCATTGCTTTACATTACGGTGTAAAGATCATATATTCAAACCTCGTTTTAACACATTGACTGTGAACTACGAGATAACTTAAAGATTGCATTCTTTTCTAGGACCGAACCATACATGTTATTTGAAGGCACCTTCTATACTACAGTTAAAAGAAAGATAGCAAAGAAGGGGTCATCTAATTAGATAGATGGTCCTGATATCAGGCGAGGGTAGTGGTAGTGAAAGTGTTAATAACATTTTTTTTAAGTCAATATGGTTTCAATTTTGTTGACATTCATCATATAATGGGCAATGTCTTGCTGATTTTGATAGTTTATAAAAATTTACAATAGTTTTAAGGTCAGCTATCAGATTTTACCCTTCCAGCTAGTTATGTTTTTTGAACAATGTTGACAGGCAGATAGGTACAATTTCTAAAATGTTCAGGCCTAAAATGAAGAGATTAATTAGAATTTGGAGGTAAAATGTCTTTGACATTTATAACATTTTCTCTTCCATTTTATATGAATTCACAAAATAACATCTTTTTAAATCCAATATGGTTTCAATTTTGTTGACGTTCATCATATAATGGACAATGTCTTGCTGATTTTGATAGTTTGATAGAAATTTACAATAGTGTTAAAGTCAGGTATCATATTTTACCTTTCCAGCTGGTTGTGTTTTTGAATAATCATGTTGACAGGCAGATAGTTATAATTCCTAAAATGTGCAGGCGTAAAATAAAGAGATTAATTAGAATTTGTAGGTGAAATGTCTTAGACGTTTGTAATGTTTTCTCTTACATTTTATATGAATTGACAAAATTACTTTCCATTGACTTAAATCTCGAATTCGCAAAATTACTTTCCATTGGCTTACATCTCGAATTCACAACTATGTAATTTTCAGCAAATGACGCCATATTTCACTATGTCTCAAGCTCCTTTCTATTTTGGGAGCTTAAAATACTTTCTGTGCATGAAAGGGAATCAACCTCGATACATCAGACAGGGCTTATGAATAGAGAGAGATTACGTCTAAGTGAACTGGCGCACACGCGTATGTAACCCCAATCCTTTCAACAAGATTAAGAGACCGGTTCTGACAGGGCTTCAGTAATCCCAAACCAGACATCTTATTCTGCTCATCTTTATTTTCCAAGAAAAAAAGGAAAGAAAAGTTTGGATACAGAAGTGAAGCTTTTCCTTCACAGTTAGCTTCCATTTTTATCAAACAATAAATATACAGAGTACATAAAATGAAAACTATCGACAAAACTGCTTTTGCATGAAGGTGCCAGATAAGGTCGAGAACTGAGAAATGGTACTATTTTCACTATTTTAAGTCTTTTATAAAGTTGCGGTTGCAAAGCTTTGAGGTAAATTTGTAAGGTGTTCTTTTTAAAGAATAAGAAGTAAAGCTTTTCCGTCACAGTTAGCTTCCATTTTTATCAAACAATAAATATACAGAGTACATAAAATGGAAACTATCTACAAAACTGCTTTTACATGATGGTACCAGATAAGGTCGAGAACTGAGAAATGGTACCATTTTCACTATTTTACGTCTTTTATAAAGTTGCGGGTATGAAATTTTGAGGTAAATTTGTATTTTCCTTAAATATAAAATACTATTATGCGGTTTTTTTAATTAAAATTAAAGCGTGAAAATTATATATTTTTTTGTCATATAAAATTTGAAAGAATCGGCATAGAATAATTTTGTTTATAATACCTGGAAAAAACAACGAATGGTTTGGAAAATGAAATAAGAAAGAAAAAATGCAGTTTTTATTATTCTGCATTTTTATGTTCTTTATATATGGCAGAAAACTATTGCAAGCTATTTTTTAATGTCTCGTAAAGCATTTGACAAAGAAAAAGGATTGTAATGGTTAAAAACCTCCAATCTCGATAATTTGATGAATGTCTGCCATTTTTTAAAAATTATTTTTCCCTGTGACCATCATAATTCAAAAATAAGGCAAATTAAAAAGATTAGATTAGGAATAAATACTAGAATTGATTGTAATTAAATTACGGACAAAATCCTTTACATTGCGATCCGTTTATTTTTCAACTCATGTTTATTTGAAAATAAATCAAAATCCAATGGGGCAGACTCATGTATCGTACATTTTCATTCTATGATATGTTGGCATCGAATTTTGTATAAAATTTGACAACGGACTGGTTGCTGATTTGCCTACTCATACAACGCAATAACACAAAAATTAAAACTGGATCGGCGAATTTCATTATACCATCATCGTTAAGAGAAAAGTCATTTTAACAAACAATTATTGCGGAAACAAGCTTTTATTCTATTGACATTCTTCATCTTCTTAAAATTCTTCATTGGCATTCTTCAGCTTAATTTTCTAATGCATTTTCCTGCCTTTCTTGGAGTTCTTTGAACTTGTCAGAGATTTCCACCAAAGGAAGAAACTCGTGTGTCATTACTTTTCTCTTTTCCTTTCTGTAGCAGAACCATATACTACGAGAACCCTACGATATTCGAAAGGGAGAAGTATAAGCCTTTGAAAGCATACGGGTTCTTAATCGTCCCTGGCCATTAGCATGGATGCTTCAATAATTCCTTCAATGACCTGACAGAAAAATATCGATCCAGGATGTTTATTCTGATTGCAGAAATCTTCAGCCTTCAACCAATGGTTCTTTCACTGTTGATATCATTTGTCTTACTTTTTATAAGTACACGAAAACAATTTTAAATATCAAATAAATTGCTGAACTTACTTGTACAGTATATAATGAAGTACTTGTACAGTATATAATGAAGTACTTGTACAGTATATAATGAAGTACTTGTACAGTATATAACGAAGCATTCTTCTACTTGCCATAGGAAAGAGGGGCTTTGTGTGCATAGTAAAGATTAAATTTTTATTTTCTGATTCAATAGTGCTATTCATGATATCACTCTTCCTTATTAGGGGCTTGAATCATAGGAATGTTTGAGGAACATTTTCAATGTGAATTGTTTCAATCACTTATATTCACCACTCGAAGAATGCTCCATTGTATGGTGTTTAACATTTACTATCAATAATAAACCTGGTAACGGTAAGATTTAATGGAGTTCTTTTTCTCAGTAATGAAAATTTAAGGGAGTTTGGAACTTTTACCATATTGTAGAGCATTAATTAGAAATGACGATAAAGTATTTTCAAAATAAGAACTTTTGGTGCTAGGGATATTTACCTGCTCAATGATAATATGGCCTTTACATCGAACTTAGGGAAACAAAATAGGTTTATGTCTAATTTTGTATTTTTTTCTTCCACTTGCTATTGGAGAGAGGGGCCTTGTAAGTTTGAATGCAGCAATGCGTAGTACAGACTGCATTTTTGTTTTCTGATTTAATAATGCCATTCATGATTTCACTTTTCATTATAAGGAGTTTGAATCCTAGGAATGTTTGAAGAACATTTTCAGCGTGAACTGTTTCAATCACTTATATCAATAAAAAGCCACATTTCGGTTTCGACCTGATCACAAGCATCTCGATCCCATTTGAAGAATGTTCCATTGTATGGTGTTTGTCATTTAATATCAATAGAAAACCTGCTTCTTTAAGAAGACAGCGATTTTTAGGTGACGGTAAGATTTAATGAAATTTATTTCTGTTTCTCAGTAATGAAAATTTAAAAGAGTTAGTTACTTTTACAATACTACAGAGCATTAATTAGAAAAGGCCATAAAGTATTATCAAAATAAGAATTTTTGGTGCTTGTGATTTATACCTGTTGAATGATAACATGGCTCATTCCTAAATCTTTTTACAAAAAGATTACGAGTGAAAACATGATGGAATTTAGGAATCAAGAATATCTCATTTCAAATAAAGGGAGCCTAACAAAGAATTTTTTTCCATCCATTAAAAAGAGACTCGCATGCCATCATTTTTATACAAATTATAGAATTTCTCACTAGGTATGGCAACTTTAAAAGCTATCTATATAAATTTTATTTGTCTCCATCATCTACATGTGACTGCAACATTTGTGACAAGGAAAATGTTGAAAATGTGCTTCTACTATGTTAACTAAATGTTTGCCGGAGCAAGACAGAACCTAAGACTGGCTCTCCAAGCCATTAATATAAATTGGCCTCCAGATTGTCATCAACTTTTTTCGTCACTCGATTGCTAGTATTTATGTGTACATGTATACTTTATATATATATATATATATATATATATATATATATATATATATAAACTGACAAAATATTGTTACGGATTTCTGTTGGGTTCTTCTTTACCTCGTATATAGTGGGTGTGTATGGTGTTAGAGATGAGATGAATACACGCAGACAATGACCAGTCCTTTAGTTGACGGACACAACACAGGCGTTTATTTTCAGGACTAAGACAGGACAGCACAAAGACGACAAATATTTACAGCACTACTATGTACAGGAGATAACTATAAACAGCCGAGACGAACACACAGGACAGCACACTGCAAATAGTAATCCACAGGCAGAAATTCTGTAATTGCAACGACCACAACTCACAGAGCGGCAAGACAGGATTCAGCCGGAGAAGGAATCTTTAAGGGATTCACTTTACACCATGTAGGTCTCTCCAGAACAGGCTGAAACCATTCCTCTGTCTCTTCTTGCCTTTGCTGTTGACTCACTACTTCGCACAACGGGACTACTCCTCAGTTCGAGACAGCTCCGTTCCCGATGATAACACAACGGGCTACGACACAGGCCTCGTCAGAATAGGCCACTCAGCAGTCCTCCGTTCAGGACTCCTCAGTTCAAGACCTCTATATCTCTAGGTCTTCTCGATTGATTCCGCCGAGTTACTTGTTTTCTTCGTTGAACACCAGGCCGTTCAGCTTCAGCTTGATTCCACTGGATTCTTCTGCAGGTCTGCTCTCCCTTTTCTCCATTGCTCCGCTTCGACTTGACTGACTCCCTTCACACAGCCGCCTGCCTTATATATACCGGCGGTAGACGGGGCTAACATCTTCTGGACCACTCAGGAGCGTTCTGGATGTATCTCGACTCCTAGTGGACGGATCGGAAAATTCTCGATGTTTCAGGTGCTTTCCATTTTGTTGCCAAAGTTGCCAAATTCGTCGCCAAGTCGCCAAATGGTCGCCAAGTTTGTCGTCAAGCCTTTTGACCTCTGACGTCACACCCATTCATTACGCAATACATATTACTGTAAATCTCTCTTTTTTATGATGATAGTATTAGCGCGGGACAGCAAAGCCACTAGTTCGTAACAATATATTTATGCAATACACACACATATCTATACATATGAAGATATTGTAATTTTTTAATCTTGTACATACTTAAAGGGGATGGAAAACAATGGTTTTATATAATACCAGCTGGTACCCGGCTAGTTGCTGAAACCTAAAAAAATATTACTTGAAATCAATCAATAACATTGCAATGTTTTATCGAAATAGGATGTACGGTACAACAGTATATAAAATACGAACAAGCAAATATTCCTTTTTATATATTGTACTTGTGTATTTTTAGAATGATGAAATTTTGCATTCTTTCAGAATGGTAATAAAAGAAACTATTTATTGCATTTCGTGACTCGTTTAATATTCGTTCAGAATTCACAAATTTAATTTAGGAAATGTGATTAAAACGTTTTCTTTTAAAACTGATGAAACATCGAAAATATATTTGTACCATAAAATCATTGACATGATAATTTCTGAAAATTAAGTTGGTGCAAAATTATTTGTACTACAGTATTTTTGGTGGTTACTGCGAAATGGAAATATAAAAACTTAATGGATATATAAAAACCCCAAGGTTTGTCTCCACAAAACTTTCTCGTATAATCTGTAATAAAGTTGCCTCTGAGAATGACTTGCATGATAATTATGTACTATAGCTACAAAATATTAACCTTTAAACTTGGATTTAGCATTTCTACAGATTCTATTGTCTCCTCGGCGAGTTATTAGGAGATTAATCCTTGGTAAATAGATGCGGTTGAGATTCGATTTTTTTTGTTTAATTTTAAATAATTGTACAAACAAAATAATTGTACCATCCCGCAGATGTAAGCAATAAGCTGACCAAGTTTCATCGCAATCGGATGAACGGTTTCGGAAGGCATAAGAGAGATACAGACAAACATTCATTTTTATTCATATAGATGCCTGTTAAAGAAATGTCATGCAGAGTTTTAGATAAAAAGAAAAAAAATTATATCTTTTCACTTGAATAAATTTGATTTCGATTCAATGAAATGAAATTTTTAAAGGAGCTGAGAAAAAATTTTCAGGATTTCAACCTAAGAATTTTTTTAAGAGGTTTAGAAGTCGAATGTAGCTTCTAAAAAGGAAGGAACGGAATTCCTTTTGTTCGACGGAATTTCAGAAACTCCAGTATCTCGAAATAACTGTACAAAAACCAATATCAAAATGTCTTGCACTTCTTATGACTCCCAAAATTTGTACACTTTTCAATAAAAGGTTAAAATTTGCAAATATTTCTTTTGAACTTAGTCTTTCAAATATGCAAAATTTTAGTTTGTATAGGATGAGAAAATTTGTTGGTACTGCGCTTTGACTGTCACTGACAGACTGGAAATTTTTAGATTTCTCTGTACCCAAATTTTTATAGGCAGTCTGCTCCAAAAGTAATTTTTTTATTGTAAGAAATAAAATAACACTATTCATTTATACAGCAAAATTGAATAGATTGAAATTCAAACTCAATTCTAAAGAATGCATCAAGAACGTATAAACATGGAAGAAATGATTTCGAAATGAATCAGATCAAAATAATTCTTGAGTTTTGGAATTTTTGCATTATAAGAAATAAGATACGAAAAATTTCAAGAAAAGAAATATAAAAGAACTAATTTTCTATTATATAAAACAAGAAAAAAAAAAGAATATTTTTGTAGTCTATAAGATTAAATGCATTGAAGTGGTTATGCGTCAACATCGAATGATTTGAAATTCAGTAGAAATCCAAAGAATAAAGGAATTGGAGAAAAATGAGCAAGATATGATGTTGACTTATAGAAATTGCAATAATTGAATTTCGCTATTGTAAGAAATAAGAAAAGGAAATTTTGAAGAATAAGAGTACATAAAGAAATCATCTTCGAATTCTAAGAAATAACAAGGAATTATTTTTGTAAAAAAATAGGATAGAAAATTAAAGGAAGTAAAAAAAGTAATTTATAGATCATAATTGAATTGACTGAAATTCAGACGCATTTCTTCTAGAGAAGATTTCAATGTTGAAAGATTCTGAAGAAGTAATCTTGATTTGATTTTTTTTTTAAAGTTACAGCATTTTTTTTTTGGTGAAATAAATCGTAAATAACTTTGTATTGCAAAAAATAAAAATAGCGATCCATTAGTGTACGCATTAAAGTTAAGTAGGGGGAAGTTAAATGTTTATGTATAAATAATTTATTGAAATATCTTGTAACTAATGTAAATCGCAAACAACTGAAAAAAATATAAATAACGATCCATTATATACGCATTAAAGTTAAGTACAGGAAAATTAAATGTTTATGTATAAATAATTAATAGAAATATCTCCCTTATCTTATGATCCCAATTACTTAAATACCTCCACTGCAAAAAAAAAAAATGCCCCAATCAAATTTTGCTCTCATATTTTCCTGAGTACAGGGAATCAATATCACAAGAAAATAAATAACTCACAATTTTGTGATGAGGAAAATGGCGCTACGGTTGAAAATAAGTAGCTTACTGTTGAAAAGTGTTTGCAATAATTTTGAAGAAGTGTGAAGTTATTAAACTGAAACAGTATGGCGAAAAGCCTACACTATTGTTATCAAGTATATTTAGGTTACTTGTTCAACAATGCAATCTCAATTTCTTCAGGTTCTTGAATATATTGGATGCATTGGAGATACAGGCAGAAAAGTTTTTAATATTCTATCCTCAGTTAATCTTCATCCCACTAACTGGATTCTAGAGGATATTATTTTCTTTTCAAAACACGACCCTTTGCCTTCTCTACCTCAAAAATTTCATTCTATCGGAGAGAAACCAGAGCAATTGTGATTGGGATTAACACAGCGCTTCATTATACTACGGAATGCATCCTCACAATCTCTTGGCATATG
>JAPMOQ010006205.1:41605-72041 GCA_026543055.1 Argiope trifasciata
TGATTTTTATTATTTGATTGAGTGTCATAAACAGTTAATTATAAGTTAACATTTTATCTATTTCCTTTGTGAAAGAATTTAAACAATATATAAAAAAACATACAGGAAAAATAAATGTGACAAATTAACGAAAACAAAACAAAACAAAAGGAAAGCAACATTGTTTTCCTTTATTAAAGGATAAATGAACAAGCTTATACGACACAAAATGATGAGTTTAATAAAAATAGTTTAAAAAAAAGGTTTTTATTATTTGATTGAGTGTTATAAACTGTAAATTTTTAAGTTTATCTATTTTTCAGCTCATGGTTTCCGATTATCTGTGGTTTATTTTAATATTATATAATTTTTGACTCATATTTTGATTCACTATGACTGAAAAGATATTGGTAAAAAAATACTAAAGATATTGGTAAATCAGTTTAATGATAAGAATTTTAAAAATATTTTTATATGTTATAAGGGAAAAAAGACAGTCAAACTTTAAAAAAAAGGAATATGCCATTATATGTATTTTTTTAAAAAGACAATAAATTGTGTAACTGATACGTCAAATACTTATTTTCTATGTTATATCAAAGTTCGATCATCTTGGTATAATAATAATGTATAATAATTTTGGGTCAGCAGGAAATTGAGTTTGCAAATTCAGTGAAAATGATTATAAATTGATGCGTAGAAATCATTAATTGTAAAAATATTCCACAAGATTAATGATTCGGAACAATTTACGGTTTTTGATACCATTAGTTATATAAATGAAATTGAAGTGTCATTCATTTAAAACCATGTACGAAAACAAATAAAAGAATGGATTTCTTAAAAATATTCCTTTCAAATAACCGAAAGTAGAATTTTATCGAAAATATTTTGTGTTTTCATTCGCATGCTCAATATTGCGCAAGAAAATAGCATGATATCCCACTAGATTTGTTTAATAAATTGCATTTAAAATAGCCAGAACAGAAGAAATATTAATATAAGATTTCTTTCACTCTATTAATATTGAAAAGTGTGTTTCTAATTTAATAACTGTTTTGAATTTTCCTGTTACTTAAAAATTTAAAACCTGAATGCTTATTTTGAATTGTCAAAAACGATTTAAATTCCTAGTTCAAGGTACCTACCTTCCTATAATGCTTTGTAATAAATATTTTCTAAGTAGTTCTAATTTGGTAGCATATATTGAAGTGTAATAGAGATTTTAATAAAGTCTTTGGAAATTAATGAAATGGTAAGTTATGCATTTGTTATAGGTAAGTAATTTCATCCCGAACATCAAAGGGTGTATTAGATATTTTATTTTATTTTATTTATTTTTTATAATTTTAGATTATATACCTTTAAATTAAAATAAACTATCTGAATTTTAAAATTTAATTCATTGATGCATATTTGAAGCCCATATTTAAAATATTTATATTTCGAACGAATTTCTTCACACTATTCATAGAAAAGGGGTGCCATTGCCTCCGAGAAGGGTGGACTTCTGCCTATTTGGACCGCTGTCTGCCTGTTTGGATCGGTATTTTCAACCGATCGGAAAAATCGGAGAGCCTTCTATCTGGACTTAAAAATTCAAGGCACAACTATTGAGCGCATTGACAATCCAAAGTATCTGGGAGTGATACTGGATCCAGAACTGAGATTTACAAAACACATGAAAACCATGGCAAATAAGGGCCTTAAGAAACTGAACATCCTCCACAAACTCTGCGGCACAAACTGGGGCTCAAGATCATCGACATTAAAAAATACCTATTGCACTGTCATCAGGCCCATACTTGAATAATGCTCGCCCATCTAGGCGCATGCATCTGAGTCTGTCAAAGACACTCTAGATTCAGTACAATATAGAGCATCAAAGATTATCATTGGTGCAGTGTCCTCTACTAATAACATCAAGGCTGAACTTGAAAGTGGGCTTGTTTCCCTTGAAAACAGAAGGAAACTTGCAACCCTGAAATTCACGAACAAAATCAGGAGCCACAACAATGACCACATCGCTCATAGGGCTTTTAAAGCTTGGACAGGTACATCAAGACTCCGAAGATCATCAACGATGCATTTTGATAGAGACATCAGAGAGGCTATCCATCTTGAACATACCTCTTTGGGCATTTCCCAAGAACCACTTATACCTATTAAACCTCCGATGAATACTATAATCAATACAAACCTTTTGGAACCATGTTCTAAAAAAGAACCAACTCTGGCTTTATTACAGAAAGGTGATGATACAATTCGTTCTCTGACAAAAGGTAACAGAGCAATTGTCTACACGGTTGGTTCCTCTGATATTGACTGTAATAGAGGTGGTGTTGGCATCTACATCGTCTACCCTTCAGAAAATGTCAGGCTTAAAATACCCACTGGCCAAATTTCCTCAAACTTCACTAGTGAACTAATTGCTATTAAAGAGGCTCTTACCCATTGTCTCTATTTTAGTCCCTTTGACGACTTGATTGAACAAATTGTTATTTTTTCAGACTCTAAATCAGCTCTAGAGGCTATACGAAACGGTGAGTAAGTACTGACGGTAGAAATCAATACCCTTCTTCACTCACTAAATATACCATGCATTCTCCAGTGGATTCCTGCTCATGTGGGAATCGAAGGGAATGAATGTGCAGATGCCCTGGCACAAGAAGCACGTGATGAAGAGCAACCTCGCACAATCACCTGTACAGACAAAAATGCTGTTGCCAGGCGAAGGATCTACGATCAGCATTTTGGCAAGGCAATAATCCCTTATCTAGACTGCCCAAGAAACCTTTCCTCTACAATAGCTCGGCTGCATACTGGACATTTCAAGGGCATGAAGATATCAGCGGATGGTATTAAATCCTATCCCAACTGTAAGCACTGTCCTCAATCCCAACTTACTCCAGATCATGTCTTGAACTGCCAAGCCATTATCCGCTCCCTCTTCGAACTTGGAGCTCCACCAATTGAGATCCTCCATAGCCATCGGGCTCCGGAATTGGCCGATCTCGTCACCGAGACTTTCGGTGGACTATAGACTTTTGGGGTTTTTTTGGAACTTCGCACTTATGCATAGACACGACAACAACAACAACAACGAATTTCTTTACAAAACATTTGCTAAAAGAACATGAATCCATTAAGGCAGCATTTAGATACGTGACTGAAAATTCCAAGATGCTTGTCGTAATGTAAAAGAAAAGAAAACATTTTTATTTTTATATAACTTCATGTGATGTAGCAATTTTAGAACCTTTCTTCAGCAGGGACTTTAATTTCAGATTTTTATTGAATATGACACACAAATTCCAGAATTTAAATTCCATTTGGTATTTAAATTCTAAAAACCTTTATGACATGTGAATAGCTTTCTTTTATATTTATTACATTCATAGAATTTTTTAACGTGATATCATGAAATCTGAAACGATATTTTTCCATTCATCTGTAAAATGTGGAAGACATATAATATATACTCCTGGCAGTTTAATTATTGTTATTGCACAATACATTTATGCTTGAAATAACAGTTTTTCACATTATCCAGGAAAATGCACACTGTCGCGAAAATTTAAAATAATAAAATTAGTAAAAATGAAACTGAGTTCCTTTCGAGCCGATGTCTTAAAAGACAAATTAAAGAGATGAATGTGAACTTCAATAAAGAAACTGACATTTACTTTATATTGATACATTCACACCATTTAAAAAGGGTATAAGAATATTACTGGCATTAAACATCAAAGTATTTATTGATGTAGTTTTCCCTTGTAGACAGAAAGTCTGTCAATCAACTGAAAAGGGATAAGTTTGCGTGTAAAAGAACTAGTCTAAACCAGACGAATCAATAGATGACGTATTTTGATGGTATATGAGTCATCATGGCTCCTTAGTTATGAATCTACTCCTAGATTAATAATTCAAACTTGAAAGATATTTCTGCTTTTCAAATAAGTTTCTAAATTAATTTTTAAAGAAGGAAATTTAGCATTTATATGTCTTCTTTTAAGGATAGTTTTGTTTAGCTGCTTTTTCTAGCGAAAATCTTACTATTTAATACATACCGTGTATTATAAAAATCATCAGCCTGGTCAGCTGCAGTAGAAATAATCATACTGAAAATCACACGCATACAAAAAATTACTCAAATAATTGCCTTGATGCAAAGCATCATGAAGAGTTGTATTATTATAATTACTATTATTTTGCCACTTTAATTTCATTCTATAAACGTTTTTGCGATCGCAAGTAAGGCAGCAAATTGCAAAATAGAATGGTTAAATAAACAACTGATAAACGAAATAAAACATTAAAATATATAACATGTGTGATAATGATAAGCTTTAAATGAAAACGATTTTTTCAGTAATTTCACCCACCATAAATGAAAGAAATGAATTATTAAAGTTTTGAAACATTTCCGAGCATAGATGATTACATACATTTTTATAAACAACTGTGACATCGGGTGTTATGTAAACAAATAAAGCAAAGTTAAAATAAATAAAAGCTAATAGATGTTTCAGTCTTTTAAATAAGGAAGTTCGCTATAAATGTTTCAGGGTGCTATTGGAACTAAAATATGTATTTACTTTCATATTGCAGAGACTAAATAGCGGTTATTAAATAGTGAAATTCAAAACTTTTGAAATAAATACCTCATGAAATCAAAGTTAAAATAAAACCCATCGAGGGAAACGTGCATTATAAATCTTGGAATAAGGAATTAAATTCATAAATAATCGAAATGATAATAATAATGAAAATAATAATTTCTATATTGATTGTTAAAACAATCTTAAGTGGTTTATGTTCGTTTCTAATGATAAATGAGATATTTTTAAAAAGAAATAAGACGAATTGGCTTGAATAATTCTCTTTTTGTTCGTTATTAAACTGTAAATCTGGCAAATAAATTGCTTTCAAAAATATCATGACTGCAACTTAAATGGAATGCATAGCTAGCACGAATTGTCTTTAAAAGGCTTAACGCTTTTTAAAATGTTTTAAACCACTTGTTGGAATTTCTGTTCAAGATACTAATAAAAAATACCCGGTAAACATAGAATTAGAAAAATATTCGCACCAGAATTGTCTTTGTTCTAAATAATTAAGTCAAAAAAACTACTATGCTCAAATTTATAAATGTGCCATTAAAAAGTCATGTAAAAAGTAAACATTTACTATTCTGAAATACTCAGTGTGAAAGATGAAATTTTGCTGTATGAAATCAAGGAAGTTTTTCTCCTAATCGAAAATTGGAATTATGTAAAAGGGGGGATGCTTATTTCTCTTTATTTAGTTAAATAATATATTTTGACTTCAGTTTAATATATCTAATTTTTATTCTGGAAGACTCAGTGTGAAAAGTCATATTTTGCTTTATAGTTATGGAAATATATCTCTTAATGAAATTAATCTTAATCAAATTTTGCTTTTTTAAAGTCATGGAATTTTTTCTCTTAATACAATATTGGAAATATATATAAGAAAAAATTATCATTGCTCTCTATTTAGTTAAATAATGCATCTTGCCCCTGGTTAATATATCTGATTTCTATTTGGAAGCAAGTAAAAAAACACATGTAGTTTGAAAACATGTATTTCTTAATAATAGTTTGCTGACTGGTTTTAGTTTTGAATTCTTCAAGGTAGATTTAATTTAATCCCTTATCAGTTTTTGTTTCCCTTGTGATGTGGGACTTTAAGGATATATTGTATCTTATATATATTTTTTAAAGTTTGCTTTGAAATTTGTTTGAAAAAAAAAAACACACATTCATGTTTATTGTACAATATGATAAAAAAAAGAAACCATTCTTCTCTTCATTTTGATCTATATAACCACTTACCCATTTTAATCAAGATATTTTTCTCACACATATTTTAATGCTATTAAGTCTTTAAAGCAAGAACTTAAGGCATTGTAATAGTGGCATCTTTTATAAATATGTAACATTTCGCCGAATATATCGCCGCTTTTCTATTGATTTTCCCTAAAAGCCTCCGCGCCAAGGCGACGGGAAAGCCAGCCAAGTTGGCAACCAACCAATACTACGTAGAATAACAACAAAACTTGAGAAACGAAAGCGAAGAAGAAAAAAAGAAATAAACGAGGTAGAAACCTGAGTGCGTTGTGCGGCAAGGCAATCATTAAATATGCAAATTGACTATCTCTGCTTGGCGCCAGAGAAAGACCGACGGCTAGTCTGAGTTGCCCTCCCCCCTCCGCCCAACACAACACCACAATCTCCTCTGGAAAACTTATAAAGCGGGAATTGCTCCGGTTATTCGATCACGTGGTCTTTTAACAAGCTTTCATACGGAAACACGGGGGTGTTAAAATCGACGAAATAAAATATATTGATGCAAAGCGGTTTGATATGGGAAATGCTTGTTTTTTTAGATAGCGGTCCATTGATTGCTTGGGGGGAAAAAAATTACCAAAAAGCATCCACTACTTTCTGTTCGAAGATTCCACAACAACTCTTTTGGTGTTAGGGTCTCGTTACGGCGTGCTTAAACTGATCAGATTGTCTCCGGGTAACTGGCAAAGCCTTCTTCATTAAGAGTTAAGGACTGGAGGGGTTTCTGGTTGCTGTGCATTTTTAACGACTCGCTTTTTCTTGTTTTAAGACAAAGAACTATCTGAAGGGTTCGGAATGTATAGCTTTTCAATACCTCGCAATTAAAATTGAACCTCTAGATAGGGTATTTGGTTTATAAGATCGGAGAGGAATTTTCTCGAAGATTTTCGCTAAATTGAACAGTTATTTTGTTGTCTAGTTGATGAAAAGGAGGGGTAGTTGTAGGTGGGTTATTATTTAGTAGTTTTAAAACTCATTGGTACAGAATGCGACGAGTCAATGGAATTATTTATTCAAATACGGATAGTAAAATTTCCTAGAATAGATGCAAATTATTATTATTAGATGATATGCCGCTCTAGACGGGTTGTTACCTTGCAATTAAAATTGAACTTCTAGATAGAGTATTTGGTTTATAAGATCAGAGAGGAATTTTCTCGAAGATTTTCGCTAAATTGGACAGTTATTTTGTTGTCAAGTTAATGAAAGGGGGAATAGTTTTAGGTCGGTTTTTATTTAGTGGTTTTAAAAATCATTGGAATTCAATGCGACGAGTTGACGGAATTATTTATGTAACCACAGATAGTAAAATTTCGCAGAATAGATGCAAATTATCATTATTATTAGATGTTATGCCGATCTAGACGAGCTGTTATTTTGCAATTAAAATCGAACCTCTAGATTGGGTATTTGGTTTAAAAGATCTTAGAGAAATTTGTTCTCTCTAAATTGGACAATTATTTTGTTGTCTAATTAATGAAAAGGGGGAATAGTTTTAGGGGGATATTATTTATTAGTTTTAAAATTCACTGGAATGCAATGCGACGAGTCGACGGAATTATTTAAATTCGGATAGTAAAATTTCGTAGAATAGATGCAAATAATTATTATTAGATGATATGCCGATCTAGACGGGCTGTTATCAGTATCTCAGATATGATTGTTATATACTAACTAATGAAAGTAGTAGGAAATATCATGCATAATGGTAAATTGCTTAAGAAATTTTTAAAAAAGACATAGTTGTAGTACACTTTATATGCAAATATATAAAAGCATTAAAAAATTGGTTTTCCTTACTGTGTAATCATCTTTATTGTTATGGTCCATGAGCAATAAAATCAAAAATAATTACGATAATTGATTTGAAACAAGTAAGTATTTACTAACAAAAAATATATATAGGCGAGAATTAACAACAACGAAATAATTCAATAAATAAAATAAAAGTAAATCAAAAAATAATTTAAAAAATCGAGAGGTAAACTAAGTATGATTAAATGAACAGTAAAATAAATAAATTTATACAAAAGAAAGTTAATCAGTCTCAAGAATGGTAAATTTCAATTTTGATAAAGCTGAAATGTTATACCAAATAGAAAATAAAAATAATGCTGAGAGAAAATAGATAAACTTCAACTGATTAAGCCTTGCTACAACTCATAATAAAACAAATGTGAATACTATTCATAAATATTCTACTTAAAGTTCAACATGAAAAAGAGATTGAAACAAATGATGGCTAAATTAAGATAAATGATGATTGAGATATCTGATAAATGAGATAAAAGATAAATTAAGGTAAATGATAAATGAGAAAATTAATGCACTGCTGAATTCAAAATTAAAATAAATAAATAAATGGTATTATAGAAACATTGAAATAAACAAATATAGAAAGAACACTTGCGAATTCATAAATACTTCCAGGTTTCTCGCATTTATTATTCGCAGAAGACTTCAAAGCAGAATTGGTTTGAGCCAAAAGAGCTGCACGGACATTCCAAGATATGTCAAATAAAAGGAAATGTTGAATCCTTTTTACATTTTATTGATTGGAACAAGATAAAAAATATAAACGTTAAAATCTATATAATAAAATAAACATAATCTTTTTATGAAAACAATATCTCTTTCATCTGAGTTGTTAATGCTCTTATTACTTTAAAGTTTTCGAAACTAATTTGGAAATTTAAGTATCCAAGAAATTGAATGCATATTGCCGCATTGAAACAAAGCATCGTCGAGTCTGCAAAGTTGAATGGTTATGACGCTGGACTCATAGTCTGAAGATTATGTGTTCGAATCCCAATAGACTTAAAATTTGTTTAAGCATTTTTCCTTGATTTGTTTTTCCTTTATTTCGTGTTCCAGAAGATTCTGAAGCATTCTTTCATTTACCAGATAAGTGCTCTGGACTTTTCTTACTGTCTCCAGAAAAATATTCTGGAACTTTCCCTACTTCTTTAAAAGTTGAAGTTCTCTCAGTCACAGTGTTCTTAATGCAGAGTTGAAATAATAAATTGATTTAACTCTACTTTCTGTGTCTTCTTGAATTAATATAATTTTTAATTGATCCAAGGACAAAAGTAATTTCATAATCAATCGAGCTTCACTGTAACTTAATTTCATGAGTTACAAGGACTATATTTTCCTACAGAACGAAAGTGTCTTGGCGGCCAATTCCTTTCTATAACTAAAAAGGCATCGGTGGCCTGCTAGTAAGATCTCGGCTTCGAAATCGGAAGGTTGCAGGCTCGATGACCGATTCCGCCGAAGAACCGCCGTGTAAGTGAGCCTGTTGCACGTTAAGGTCATCAGACCAAAAGGCCTCGCTTTGGTGGAAGGACCCGAAGATTGACAATAATGATTTAAGTACAGTACTGATGGTACCAGGTAATCTCAAAACCCTGAAGGATATGATGTTAAAGATGGACAGTTTCATTCCAACTGTTTGAGAGAGTGCAGATGGGGAGGAAGACAGTCATTTACTGCCCCGAAAAGAATGCTAGTTTGACTGATCGGTCAATGTAGGGCTGGACAATACTTATTCAGCAGTCGACCACAACAAATCCTGTCAATACTGCTACGTTCAGTGGTGATGGGGTGGTCGGCTGTATGCAAAAAGAAGAGGTCTCAATTTGGTGTGGCGTGGAAGTTTGGAGAAAGGGGTGTTATTTATTAATCGCAGTTACGGTCTGGTTATAGGCATAATAAAATTATCCAACATGTAATCTATATTAATAAAAATGAATATATGTCTGTTATACCCTGTCGTACCGCTCATACTATTCTGATAAAACTTTGACTACTTATTACTTGCATTTACGGGATGATTATAAGTATATTAAAATTATCCAATATGTAATCCATATAAATAAAAATTTCTTCTGCGGCAGTACCAGCTAGAAGTACTATAAAACTTATTGAATCTTAGATGGAACTGAAAAATGTTCTTTTGAATGTTCTCTATCTATTATGATAGTCCTCTAATCATGATATAACATTTTGACGTTTTATGTTATATTGACTTCTCTCGAAATCATGGAATAAGAATTGATGGGCAAGTTGTTGCTTTATTTGTTCCTTACTAATTAGTTTTGGCGTACTGTTTCTTCGGATGATATCGTTATAAGTAAATAGCAAAACTTTCTGATCGAATAGATCTATCACAGCAGACGAATTGCTATATGAAGTGTCGATATCTTGTAACAAACAGAAGCCAATGATTCGGGAGCATTTAGATGTTTTTTTCACGTTGAAGTACAAAGATGGTTGTTCAAAGAAAAAAAATTATCGTTTTATCTGTTAATGATTTAGATAAGTACATGCAGTAATATATGTCAGTTTTTGCGCTATACACAGGAATATGTCAGTTTTTGTGCCATAACAGGACACTCTAAAGTAAACTGTGGATTCTAAGTAAACTTTCGGCTTCATTGATTCTTTTTTCACAGTTTTGACTTTGCTTCTTTCCTTTACTGAAGAAAAATGGTTTCTGCATTTTATGAGTACAAGCTATGAATCTCAAATATACTTTTCCAGTTTCTAATCGCAGATATCAATTTACGACATTTAAAAGTGGACTACAAGTTGTTTCGTGTTGTAATAGTGAGCGGAATGTAACAGGGTTTCTTCATCTTTGTTTCATAACTTGCCTTCAATAAGTCGACATAATCTTTCGGACTACAATTGTGACATTAGAATAAAACAGAATCCTTTTATTGATTTTTTTTGGACAAAAATGACTCAAATGAAAGGCTAGGTGACTTTTTTGGTCATCCGAAGAAAAAAATAATTGCTTCTTGTTTAAAAATGGAATGAAAATATTGGCTATGTACTGAAAAAAAATTTCAACCTTCATCCAACCAGTTTTAAATCTACCTACGCCCCAATTTTCATGTACTAAAAGAATAATTCCTTTCGACAGGCGCACGTGCAGGTAAATGATTATTGAAGGCACTGAGTCATCTTCATTAGGGGGGGGATAATATCGTTGCACACTTTGCCAGCCCACATTGACGTATTAAACGTTTTTTTTTTTAGCCCATCCGTGTTAGAATTTACTCAATCTTAAGGAAAAGTTGGAAATTTCACTCTTCCCATTAAAAATCTTGTCCGAGTGATTTCAGACGTCAATCAGTTTTTCCTCAACGATATCGCTCTTTTGACAAAAAACAATTTTCGAATGTTCTGAGGTGCAATGTTTGAGCTGGCTTAGAAGTTCTCAATGAGACTTCTGAGTGACATCTTAAGAATCCCCTCAGCTAGGCTTCCTAGACGTAAAGACATTTTTTGAAAAATCTTTTCGGGAACAATCCCCCATCCATTTAACCATTAAATCTTCTTCTCTGCCAAGAACTTCTGAGAGGCCTTTTACTGGCTTTTTGAAATGAAATCCGAAGCGGCTCTGAAGCATTTTCCTTGGTTCGATGTAAAGCTTGCTTGCACTCTTCTTCGACAATGGACCACTCGAACCATCTTGGTCGCTAACTTCTTGTAGGATTTCTTCAGAGTATTTGTATGTTATGTTTTTTTCTGCAACATTTTCCTGATTGACGTTTTCTTTCCTTATTTTTGATGGTCCTTTTTTTATTCTTCTTAGCCATGATTTCTGAGCTATTGATATCTAGGTTGCTGGAATATAATCTCAAAAATAGTGCAAAATCATAAAAATTTGTTTTTACTATCATTAATAATTATCTAGATAAGGTCGCATTGTTAAAGAACAAAAAGTTAACACGATAATTATTAGAAATTTCCCGTTAAAATTTCTAAAATATTGATTAACTGTGGATAAGTTGACTCTAGCTCTGAGCTCTGAAGAATATATTAAAAACAGAGAAAAGAAGGAAAAAACAACAAAAACAACATGATTTTAAGTAAAAACATTTGCATAATTATACCAGAGCTTTCCAAAGGCATAAAAGTCATCTACTGCAGAGTAGAACACATATAGAATTGTGATTCAAAATTTCTTTTGTTCATATTTAGAATCGAACTATAAAAAGCTAAATATTTGTGAGAGCAAAAAGTGTTTAAATCATTTAATGAACGTCTTTAGCCGGAAACTTGAAGAAAGGATAGAATTCGCAAAAATCATTACACTGCTATAACAAAAAAGAATTGTAATTTTGAATTAAATTCTCAAAAGGCCAGATACAGTTTCAGCGTTGACTTAATTTTAATGAAATTTTAAATAATAATTAAATAGCCTTATAAAATATAAGCAAATATTGAAAAGAGCTCGTGATAATTGAAAAAAAATCATGATTTTATCATCTATTCTTTTGTGAGTTTTTTAAAAAACCTTTTGGAAAATGTCAAAAATTTTCAGTTGTATCTAAAATTTATGTAAGCGTAAGAAATGTTTTTGAAATTATTTAGAGCGGACCTCTTAATTTATGTACTTAATATTTAAATGAAAATTCTTCGTCTTCTATTTACAAGTTTGATTACAGTCATTTATAATTTTGTCATAGAGATTCTGGCACTTTTAGACTGAAACCAAATCGTGCATTTAACCATATTCTGTATTCTTTAAAACTGTCTTATTGAGATTTATTTTCTCCCAATAGCTAAAATTGAATCATAAATTACAAAGATTATAAAACTTTGAAGAATTCGATGAGCATTTTAACAATAGATATTGAAGCTTTATAAAATAAAAATCTGGAATAGTAATTCTTTCTACGAGCGTTTATCCATTCCAAGAATGCATCTATTTACAAGGTTATCAATCCATTTAATACATTGAAACATAAGATAGTCCGTTGTGTATCACTATGGTATAATATAAAAGTCTCTAAAAATAATTGACAACAGAAATACAGTAAAACATTTAAAAAATCTGGAACAAAATTAAATTTATTTTAAATTTCTCAGATTATTATAATTAAAAAATTATTTATGATTAAATTTTAAAGTATTTTTAAATTTCTGAATGTATTTAGTGAAAAAGTAGGGGTTTTCTTTTCTTAAGAATTATAGTATTTCTTTTCAAATACGAATTTAAAATTCAAGATTTATAGAAACATATTGAAGTCTAATCAGGTGATGTGGTAGTAACTGAACATGCTATATTTTGTGTAAAAGTATTTATTTTCATAAAAATTACAGTAATATTATCTACAGCTCCCAAATATGAGGCCATCATACTCATATATTTTGAAACTGAGAAAAATCTCGAGATTGAATGTCCGCAAAGCAAAATCCAGTAAAATCTATAGCCTTCCGAAAATTACCACTCAATTTCCATTGCATCACTAAACACGTATTCATTTGTACTCGAAAGACAACCTGTACATCAGGAAAATCTGCAAAAGCGATCACCATACCATTTCCACCTGCGAAAATTCGCTGACTGAATATGTTACATTGTATAACAGAGACAACTGCAATTAACCTAACTTTGGCTCATTGAAAGCGTTATATTCTTGAATCGCTTTTAATTTTAGTATTAATGAAAAAATTGTATAGCATTATCTTCTTTGGGAATGTCAATTTATTTTATTTTAAGAATGAAAATCAGTTCATAAAGAAAACAAAAAGAATTATTTCAGAGGATGTGAATTATGTTGGTTGATATAGTGATAAAAGTAATATGTGCCAAAGATGGCTGATTAAATCAGAAGCCAGTTTCTTTCGATTTAAAATCTGAGTAGGATCTGAAGACACTTTTTAAAAAATTGAGGCCTATTCCAATATTAAAATTCTTCAAAATTGTAGTGGATATCATCATTTTTATATCAAAACATAAATCATCAAATTTGTTAAGATATTTGATTAATTCAAAACACTCATATAGATTTACTACATCTGGTTTGAGTTTTATACCGTATTTAGGTATTGCATGTTGTCAGAAAATGCTACATTCATTAGTTTTTTTAGATGTCAAAACAATAACTTTATGGCATGTGGTTTTAGATATACGACATTTTGATACAAAATCTGAGGTATGTAACATGGAGAATATCAAGAGGATAAAGAATCCCCATATCCCAAACGACGTTTAGCGGGTGAAAATCGCAAAAATATAGAATGTCGGAAATTATAAAAAATTGGAAAATTGGGAATTGTAAAAAAAAAAAAAATCAAAAAATAACAAATAGTGTTTCAACAATGAATTTTTTTAAAAGTAAAAGCACATCCTTAAAGGCTATTTTTCAGGTAAGTAACATGCAGATTTGAGGATTCAGGGGCTAGGAAAAAGGCTGAAAGAAAATAGATATAACTTAAATGAAACTTTGTTCATAACTTATTGAATAAAGAATTGGCATATTATGCTACCAAGATATTTTACCTCGATTCTTATGTAATTTATTTAAAAGATATTAAGCCTCAAAACTGCCATTTAAAATAAAGAGGATGAAATTTAAAAATATGAATCAATTTTATCAAGAAATTAGTATTTTAAATTGGAAGCAATTTTGTTAAATGTTCGAAAGGTCAAAAACGTTGCTATTTTATAAGAGTTATATGTTAGAATTCGAAAAGAACAAATAATAAAAAAAGGTCCTTAAATCTGCCAAGAAATCTGCAAAACTGCAAAACAAAAAAATTAAATTATTAATGCATAATCTGAAATAACTGAATAAAAAAATAACATAATGAATTTGAAACATTACCGTTTAGAATTATTTTGATTTTTGACTGCTGAATCACACTAAAAAAAATAATGATGCCCCAACATAAGTATTTTAAACTCGAATAGCCAAAATCCATCTTTTACCCTTTTGAATTTCAAATCCTGTAAGTAATTCGAGTTTTTTTAATTCATTTTTTAAAGATTTTCTGGGAAAGTTTGGATAAGTTTTCTCCTACAAATGATCTGATTTAAAAAAAATAGATAAAAAAGATATTTTATTAAAATTAATTTTATCTGTATATGTATATATATATTTATTTTTCCAAATACGAACGAGTAAATATCTAAGTTGCTTTTTTCAGTAAATATATGAGCTGAGGATTGCAAACATATAAGCAAACCCTGTTCATCGAATTGCGTTTTCGTGTGCAATCTTTTCCTCGAATAAAAACAAGAGAATCTCAATTTATTGATTTCTAGAATAGGAAATAAAACCAGACACGACGCGCAATCAATAAAATGAGGTATTGCAAATAATTGAGCAGATGTTTGTCAGAGAAAATACAAAATTAAAAAAAAAGGGATGAATATGATTTAATGAATGCAGCTAATCTTGGATTCTGAAGGATAAGACATGCCGAAAATAATTTAAAATGGGAGAGTCCAGTTAGCTGAAAATCACCAGAAGACTGCTAATTTAATTAAATTTTTTTAAACTTTAATCTTTAATTCGAATATTTTGAATAATTGCTTTAAATGTTTTTTTCTCACTTCAAATGGGCAGCAATCTTTCTAAAAAAAAAATGCAGTGATTACGGAAAAAAACTGTATCATTGGATCTTCTCAAAGTTTCCACTTAATCTGGAATTCACTTAAATCTTTTTTTTTTTTTTTTTTTGAAATTTAATGTTTCCATAGCAAAAAAGAAAAAAAAATCCTTGTTTTTTTCCCCGGATTCTTTCCAAGCTTGGGACATTTAATAGTCAACATTAGAAATTAGCGATAAGTTTAGTACATTACTAAAAAATAATCTCGTTTTAATGCTTGAATGCTTTTTTTTCTCTCTTAGTTAACTTTTTACATCTTAGAAAAGTTATAACATTGATTTAATTACTAAAGGAATAGTTTGAATATTTTATTATTACTGATAGATCTAACTATTTTCATCTAAGTGTTATTTAACTGTCCGATGAAAAATCCTGGAATCAAGTTTTTCATTAGAAGTACTTCGCTTTAGTTTAAGAATTTGTTTTATCGTCTCATAAATTTGAGCTTCAGAATAACTTCAGAAGGAATAATTACAAGCTATTAAACGTAGAAGGATGAAATTATGCTAAATAAACTATATAAAGACTTTATTTTTGTAAAGATCTATTTTCTTTTATTTTACTGTAATAATTTACAATTTAAAGATACTTTTTTATTTTATTAAACATAGTTTAATTTCATTATCATTGTGATTAGATATAGCATTTTTATGTAGCAAACATTCAAATTGTTTTTGTCAACAATCTGAATGTCTTTTTTATTTCATGAATTATTCTTTATTGCACAGAGATTGTTTATATTATTTGAAGTAAATATGAAAGATAATTTTTCTTGAAGAACTTTGGAAACAGAAATTATAGAAATTTAGTATGTCATTTCAGTTTGACATTTTAGTTCAAACGAATTCTCTTCAATCATTTGAAGCTTTCCAGCAAATTTTATTTAAAAAGAAAATAACAGAAAGCATAAGGCGAAAAATAGACAACATTTCAACTTTTCTTTAGATACAATATGTAGAACAGTAAATAATTCAATAAGATGTCTTGAACTAAGAATCTGCAGACATGAAAAGCTCAAAGAAAAAAAAAAATAGGTATATATATATATATATATATATATGTTGAAAATCATTGGAAGTGGAAGAATGATTTAATCTTTTTTTGATTTCTAAAATATCAGTCATTATCTTGAGAGATCTTTAAACTATACTTTTTTTTGCGGGAGGAGGGGGGGGGGGAGGCTCTTGCCCTTACTGAAACTGAATGTGTCCATAGATTATATAATTTTTTAAATTTTAACATTTAACATTATTCAAAGGACAAGTAATGATTTTGACGTAAAGCCACTGTTTTACCAGCTTTTGGAGGGGGGTGGGTGAGGGGAGAGGAGTTCTTGCCCTTACTGATCCTGAATATGTTCATAGATTATATAATTTGTTTAAATTTTAATATTTAATATTATTCAAAAGACAAGTAATGATTTTGACGTAAAGCCACTGTTTTACCAGCTTTTTTTTTTGGGGGGGAGGGGTTCTTGCACTTACTGAAACTGAATATGTTCATAGATTATACGATTTGTTTAAATTTTAACATTTGTCGAGGATTATTCAAAAGACAAGTAGTGTATTTGACGTAAACGCACTGTTTTACCAGTTGACTTGCAAACTTTATTTACACATAATCACCTAACGAGAAACGTGCTAAATTTCATTGATCTAAAGCTTAATAGTTTTTATTATTAATGATTTGTGTTTAAGTAATCCATCTTTAAATCATCGTTTAGATAACTTTTTAAATAAAACATCTCATATCTTATATTTTATTTTATTAAAATAAATAAAGTGAAATTATTTTCAATTTAAGAATATAAAACAATATACTTGCTTAAACCAAATATATTCATTATTTTTACTGAATTAAGCCCTGTCGCTTCAAATTGGATAGATATTGTAGTAAATTAATCAATTTTGAATTGAAATTAAAAAAATGGACGCAGAATTGAACGCACAGTATTTAATATTAAAATAATTCCCGATTTCACAGAAAAAAGGAGAAAAAAAACATTGAAAAGTTTAACCTAATTCAAGATATTTCTCATAGCAATATTTGATAAGACTATGGTTTCAAAATTACCCGTTGAAGATTGTATCCTTGATATTGATTAAGTAATTTTTTTTTGATTAAGTAATGAATTTACCATTTTTATACATTCCTCTAAACTAATATTTACATAAGAAATATAATTATTTAATGTTAAAACTCTTATCCTAATAAGCAAGCAAATATGTTATAATAGTAATACTGATTAAAATATTTCCAATAACCTATTTGAAAAATTAAATAGTGTGTGTGAATTCAAATTCTTGTAACAGAATATCTAAACCTGGCTGGAAAAAAATCGTTCTTTTAGGGCAACAAAAATGCCAGAAGAAGCTTTCCAAATTTTAAGGTCCCCCTTTGTGCAGTACTGCATTTTAACTTTTGATATCATTCTTTACAAGAACAAAAGACCAAGAAACTACACGAGAGAATTCGATGTATTTTTTAAAATTGCATGCGTTACATATCAGCTCAACAAAATTTTCATAAAAATACCTCAGTGCTCCAATTGATCTAACTTTTTTGAAGGTTATACATGAATCTGTGCTCCAATAATGTTGATGTTTCCGAACAAGATATGAAGCTTCTACTGGTAAGAATCAATTAATAATACATGAATGAATTCACAATGCATAATGCCGTCATTAGGTAGTCATATTCCAAAGAATTATAAAATTGAAAATATCCATTGTTTAATAGTAACAGACATATATTTGATAACAGATATTGTCAGTACGCAATTAAAAGTGACCAGACAAAAAATATTTGTTCCTTCATTTTTGTCGTAAAATGCCTTATTTGTTAGTATATGATGCATATATATTAACATGCACAATTGTGTTTGTTAGAGAAATGACATTTTGCAGGTGACATATTTCTACTCAATTATTGTCGATAAATTTTATTAAACCCAGTTTAATAACACTAAAGATGAATTATTTTACCTTTTATTAATACTTCTGGAACAACATACCTTCATAAACTTTCATGGAATAATATTTACAATATTTTTCCTTTTACTATACGGTATATTCAGATTCAATTTTTATTCTCTCCAACAAGGAAATGTCGAAGAAAAAATAAAGAAAAGAGAATAAATATTTTTTTAATGCAAGCTTTCCTTTACACCCTTTTCTAAAAAACCCTGTGTATATATATTCCAAAAATATTTTCCAAAAGAGAAAAACTAGTTCATCTAACCCTTTTCGAGTTCTAAATCAAAAGCATGTGTCCCAATCCAGTTTACCTTTCTGAGTGAGACACCCGGGATCCGTGCATGTATGAATCAAAAGACGCATATATATTAATAAGCACAATTGTATATGTTACAGAAATGACATTATTCAGGTGACATATTTCTATTGAATTATTGTCGACAAATATTATTAAACTAAGTTAATAAAGCTAAAGATGAATTATTATGCCTTTTATTTAAATATAAATACCTTCATAAACTTTCATGGAATAACGTTTTCCCTTTTACTATATTGTAGATTCAGATTCAATTTTTATTTTCTTCGGCAAGGAAATATTCAAGAAGAAATAAAGGAAAGTAGATAAAAAGTTTTTTAAATTTAAACAAGTTCATAAACTTTTATGGAATAACGTTTTCCCTTTTACTATACTGTAGATTCAGATTCAATTTTTATTTTCGCCGACAAGGACATATCCAAGAAGAAATAAAGAAAAGAGGATAATTTTTTTTTTTTAAAATTTAAGTACCTTCATAAACTTTTATGGAATAACGTTTTTCCTTTTACTGTATTGTATATTCAGATTCAATTTTTATTCTCTCCGACAAGGAAATATCTAAGAAGAAATAAAGAAAAGAGGATGATTTAAAAAAAAATTAAATACTTTCCTAAACTTTTATGGAATAACGTTTTTCTTTTTGCTATACTACATATTCAGATTCAATTTTTATTCTCTCCGACAAGGAAACCTCCTAGAAGAAACAAAGAAAAGATGATAAAAAAAAAATTTAAGTGCAAGCCTTGCTTTATACCCTTTTCTAAAAAAACCCTGTGAATATATCTTCCAAAAATATTTTCCAAAAGACAAAAACTAGTTCATCTAACCCTCTTCGAGTTCTAAATCAAAAGCATGTGTCCCAATCCAGTTTACCTTTCTGAGTGAGACACCCGAGACCCCTGCACGTATTGAATCGAAAGCATACATGTATGCAAGACCCACCCAAAAGATAGTCCGAGAGAGACCAAGGCGCCTTTCTTAAGAAAAGCGGTGCGGAAGACTACCCGCCAAGTTCGTGAATTTCTGGCACCAGCGTAAATTCATAACAATTCCTTTAACATCGTACTCCCAGATCAAAATTTCCGTGGCGTAAAGCGACGTGACGCGATTCCCTGATATCTCCCAGACTGTAGGTCACGTCCTCAATTTACTCCTACCCCACAGCTCCTTCCTCAGAAATTCCTCTGAGGATTTCTGTTTTTGCAAGGGAAAGTCAGAAAGTTTGATGAATTTGAATTGGAAAGCGCAGCTGTTAGGGCAGCTGAATCGCTCGGGATTTTCCACTCACACATCCATCGTCAACGGAAGTGTGACTCAGACAAGCATGCGTTTCGAGTTACAAGAATTTTCTTACGAGGCCCTAGATTATTATTTTTTTCGCGCGCGTCCTCCAGACAGAACTAGTCATTCACCCCTACGTGCACGTGTTGCCTCTTTCGCAAATACTGGGGATGAAGGGAGACACCCAACTGAATGAGGAGACTTCTTAGTTGAGGGGAGGAATTAATTTTGCTTGAGTTCCGCGTTTGTTAAGGGTTAGCGGTTTGGTGACGTGTAGTTAACATTTTGAGGTTGGCGGGCGTTGAAATTTCGTTGATAAAAATAAAATGTCGCTCTTTATTTAATTTATGTGTTATTACCCCTTAACTGGGGAGGTGTGGTCTACGATACCAAATTTTCTTTACACTAGAATCAAATTTTCAAATGAAAGTACTAGATTGAATATCAGTCAATATATTCTGTAGACGTTTTTCTTACTATATAGATATGTTTTAGAATTTTTTCAAAATATTTTATCATTGAATAAAGTAAAAGTGTTGGAACATACATTTTTTTTCTTAAATTATATGTAACGATAAATAATATTCCTGAAAAAGCATATTACTTTATACGTTTTAAATCATATTTATTTTTCTAGTATATAAAGGTACATAGAAAACAATATAATCTAAAATTCAATAATTATATGAAAAGTAAAAATTGAAAGACAATGGGTAAAATCAGCCCTATTTTTATCGGCTTGTGTGACTTTCATAGCACAGTTTTCTAGGGCATTTTAAACTTACAAGTTAAGAACTATTATAAAAGTCAACCTATGAATTCTGTATATATATCTCTTGGTATATTAATATATTTTATAAAGGCTAAGATTTTTATGTGTATGTTTAAATATATCGCATAACTTAGCTTCGATTTCATATTATAAACAGCTTTAAAAAAGTTTGTCCAAAAACTGTTGTAGAAAATATTTAGTAAAGAAACAAATATGTGTATTCTTTAATTTTTACTGAAAATTTTTTTAAATATGTAATTAAATCGAAATTTTTCATTTCGTATCGCTTCATTATAAGTTTTTCATTTCATTCCATGAACACTTTTTTTTAAAAGTAAGGAAAAAAGCTTTAGAAACATTAGAAAACAACGGATGAAAAGCTTTGTTTGAAAAGAAAAGAAAACGTGTATTCTTTTATACTTAAAAGTTTGTCTACAGAAAATAATTCTTCATGCACTTGAAAAACAATGTGCTTCCAATATCATGAAACTCTGTTCATTTTTGTTTATGTCCAAAACATAAGGTCCAGTGTTAACTGAAAGCAGATAAAAACAGTTAAAGGCAAAAAAAGTTCGTAAAGTTATTACTATATTTCTGTAGCTGGTACAAATTGAAAACATAAATTGTGGCGAAACTTGTTAACTTCTTTTTTTCCTTCCTTGAAATGATTAATGTTGTTTTTAAAGCAAAAAAAAGTTTTCTAGCCTTGCTTCGCACTACAACATCATTGATTAATGTTTCCTATAGTGATAAAAAAGTAAGAATAGGAAGCTAAACTAAAATTCAATCGCAATAAATTGGATTTTGAAAATTATATTGTTTCTTTAATAGATTTCATGATTTGGTAATTTTTACTATTAATATAATTTCTACTAAATCACATATATCCAGAAAATTTTATGAAGAGTCTTAAAAAAATCATGTGGTGACGTCTTAATAAGCCAGTAACAGCCGCTAGACATTTGTGTTCGCTTTTGTCGAATGGATAAGTTATTGAATCCAAACATCACAGGCTGCATCCTTGGCGGAATTCAACCTACACATTGGCACAATTCCACCAATATTATCGCCACATTGGTGACCCGGACGTGATCTAAAACACTGCCGATGATTCTCAATTTGTTCTTTTCTTCTTTTTTTTCAGTCATTAAAGTGCTGTCTGTTCATGACGAAAATGGCTTAAATGTGCAGGGTAATTCAAAAGGAATATAGTGATTACAAACAGCCATAACTATTTAATGAAAAACAATTTATGGATAAGATTAAATCATAATGTAAACGGAGCTACAAAATTTTGTTACATACATCATAGATGCTCTATGTGACTTCCCTTGGTCACACGGGCAATATCTAAGCAATAGTCCAATTCACACCATTCATTCTGAAGCATGTCTGCTGTCACCGATGCAAGCTCATTAAAAATACATACTTTTAGTTCTTCAGTTGTTTGGTGTATGGGAAGCATTTGGGGAGTATGGAACACATCACACACTCATGTTCCGATGGGAAGCATGAGAAGCAATAGATAATAGAGATAATTGATGTTAGACGCAATTATTTTATGCATTGTATAGAATAACATGTGCTGAAAGTTTTTCGATAGCTGTAATTGCGTAGAAGTTGTGTTGAAAGCAAGTTTCTTTTCCAAGCTTTGGTAGGACATCTAGCTCTCATCATTCTTTTTCGCCTTCTTTTGAATTCATAGATTCAACCCTAATGAAATGAGAGTAAGAAATTCATAGGTTCAACCCTAATGAAATGAGAGTAAGAAATTCATAGATTCAACCCTAAAGAAATGAGAGTAAAAAATTCATCGATTCAACCCTAATGAAATAAAAGTAAGAAATTCATAGATTGAAACCTAATGAAATTAGAGTAAGAAATTTCTGGTGGAATAAAATTTGGTATCTCTTTTATCTTCAAGGATATGAAACATAACTTCGTCTTCCGGACAGCTTGCCAACTTATTTTAAGATGCAATCTCAGAGGTTTATGAATAAAAACTTCCCAGAGAACCTGATTCAATTAACTTCTGTTTATGGCAACTAAATGAAAAACACAGTTAAATTAAACAAATTTTATTGGTAACTGAAGTAAACGAAATTTGGTATTTGATTACCTTTAGATTTTTAAAAAGTTTTCCAGTACACATAAAAGTCTTCAACGATCTAGGGTTAGCTTTAACTGTGTCCTTACTAATTAGAATATTTATAAGAATTCCATCTATTATTTTATATTCTCGACGTACATGAAATAAAATATTAAATTGTCATAAAATTGTGTTGACGAATCTATTCAATAGGTTGTTTTTTAAGCATGATGTTTTGACGCTACCGATGATTACCACATCGAATTCATTTACACAGACGTACATTACAAAGAAGATAACGTGACATTTATGTCCTTTCAAAACGAGTGAAAATATTTTATTTGAAAAAAAGTCTTCGAATTCCTATTATCTGCTTTTTCCACAGAATACCAGGCAGCCAACCACGTTAAGCGTAGTCCTCGATTTCCGGCGGATATTATTATCTTTCCAGTAAACATCTAGATCATTTCTATAGTTCGAAATAGAAAGCTATGAAAATAAAATCTGCTTCTGACAGCCCCCGAACCACTCTAGAATACAGTTTGATGAGAAAAGCCTCTGAAAATTCAAAAGAGTGCTTTTGGACTAAGAGATGGTTGTATATGCTTAGCCTCAGGGAAATCAAAATGGGGATCATGTCAAAGCAAGGTGCTGTAACGAAAGATTTGCACTTTCGATTTTTGAGGTCGTAGCTAAATTTTTACAACGGGTTTGATCTTTAAATAAAGGGCTATATTCTTTACGTTTTAAAAGTCGATATACAATATTGGCTTCCGTTACGTTTGTTTACTTTGAAGCATTGTTTAATCCTTTCACTCGAGCAAGAAAAATAACATCTGCTTTTTGGTTTTTAACATGGAAGTAGTTGTTTGACCTGTGGCATATTGGTTTCAGATGTTTTTCTTCACATACTTTTTTTTTTATTTCGCTGCTCTTTTTGTTTTATTAAAGTTCATATGATTGGTTTCCATTTTCCATATACAATTGCATGAAATATTCGGATCACAGAAAACCAGAATTTACTGGAATCGTGGGCGTTACTCGCATGACATTTTAAAGGTAACAACTTTTGTAGATCTGACAGCTATTGTAGTTAGAGATAAAAATAATTTTCTTTACAAAAGGGGAAAAATTCTTATACGCTAAAAATTATAAGATATTTAAATTAAGCATGTGAATGGATTTCTAAAAAAAAGAATTTTTACAAAGCTTTATTTTAATTGAGAAAACTTTTCGAAATGCGAATTTTACTTTCTTATCCAACTGATTATGTCCCAAACTGCTTTTAAAGCTAAAACACGAATTTACTTTTTTCATTTCCCATCCATCTTTCAAAAAAGATTGGTTTCATAGAATATTTTTGTTTTCATAGAAAGATGAGGGTATGTACTAAATATATTAATTATTGTATAGTCTGAATCTCAAGTAAATGTTTATTTTCAATGATTTTCTTGTTATCCGTTTGTCATTAGATGTAGCGTCTTTCAATAAAAAAAATATGTTGTTTTTGTAGATCTGTCTTTATACATTCAGTTATTGTGGAGAGTAAATCGAGAAGTGTGTGTGCAAGTGTGTTTCGATTTGCAATAGTTTGCATTCAGGTGTCATGGGCCCAGTGACCCAAACCTTCCATCATACCAACAGAGACTTCAGGAGAATTCTCCATATATGTACTCTGCTGATGTGATGGGGAAATTTAGAGAGGGGGTACAAATTGTGGTGTCGTCCTGATTATTTGACCACGATTCAAAATCCTGAGGGCAGTCCCAAAATATCACTAGTGTTACATTCTAATGGGATATTTATATGACTAAACTAAACCTAAACATCATTCCTTTTATGTTAGAAAAGCAATAATCCAATCTCTAGCTGGTAGTTCCACCCTTGGAAGTTCCATATAAAGGGAAATACACCTATCCCCCGATTTACACGGCACTCGGTTTACATGATTTCACTTTTACACGGTTTTTAAATTTGCACCGACCCGGAACGAGAAGATCCGGGATAGTTGACGAACGTGGTGAGCCCGCGCCAAAATCTTACCAATACAATTACAAATAAGGCTTTGAAGATTTATGAAAAAATTAAGAATCAGTTACCATCTACTTCTTCAGCTGAAAAGAACGTCTCTTTTTCTGCAAGCCATGGGTGGTTTGAAAGATTTAAAAGAAGACATTCTTTACATAATCTAAGATTGAAGGGTGAACAAGCATCTGCTAATTCAGATGCAGCGCAACAATATCCGGCAAAATTTGCTGAAATTACATAAATATACCTTATATTTTTGTTATTTTATAAATAGACAGTTATTTTTATGTTTTTAAGATATATTTAGTTTTATTTTACGTTGAAATAAATGACTGAATTATGCACATTTTAGTTTGTTTTCGATTTACACGGTTTTACGTATAAGAATCAACGATTTCGATTTACACGGTTTTCTAAGGAACCTATCTTCAGTGTAAATCGGGGGATAGGTGTATTGCAGAACTAACAAAATATGTCAGAAAATATAGCATTAAGTATTGGCGAGGCGAAATAAAGAATTTTTAAATGTAGGTTGATTATGATTTGATTTTTCAAGGTGGTTAAGGTATTAGGGGTACACGATAGAAATACACGATTTCACATAATTCACGAGGCATGGTTTAAATATGTAAAACAAACAAACAAAGCAAAAAGAAATTCATGTTAGTGACAATGACATTTACTTCTGCATGATTATTATATTGTAATAATTGATGCTCCAAGTTGTGACCAATTACTATACACAGAACGACAGCTCCATTACAATGACTGGAGAAAGTCCTCAAACAAAGTTCCATTGCTTCTGCATAATTATTATATTGTAACAATTGATGCTCCAAGTTGCGACCAATTATTATACACAGAACGACAGCTCCATTACAATATCTAGAGAACCTTCTCAGATAAAATTGCATTACTCGAATGCTGGGGGAAAAAACACATATTTGTGCCAAAAATTCTTTGTCCCTGTCAACAAGATACTTGTACGTAAGAGTTTTTAAAGCCAGCCCTTTGAAAAAATAAATCTTCGGAAGATAAAACTCATGTTTACGTTCGATGCTGAAGTACTTGGCAGTTAAGGTATCGTACTGAATTCCAATCGCACAACAGTCTGACCGCATTCCTCTACTCTCGTGTTTCCCAAACTTTTGACATATAAATAAAAATAAATAAAAAGAATGTTTGTCTGTATGTCTCTTATGCCTTCCTGAATCTTCCATCCGATTGGTTATAGGCATAGCACAATTATCTAAAATAAAATTTTGGATCTCAACCGCATCTATTTACCAAGGATTAATCTCCAAATAAATCGCCAAGGAGACACAATAGATTTAGTAGAAATTTTAAATTCAAGTAATGGTATCCGAACACGTTCGGAGCACTTTTTTTGAAAAACATGGTGCAGACATACTTTAATCATATTTTTGGGTTTAATACCATTCAAAATTAATAACTGGATGTCAATATTTGATATAAATATTAAAATTTTCTCAAAATTGGCATTTAACAGCATAAATTTAAGCACTTTTTTCAAAAACTTCAAATTGGATACACCAAAAACTATTACTCTCATTCAAACAAAATTTATACCAAAATAAGCTACATAGTTTTCTCTAAGGAATGAACTACAATCATGCTTTTATAAAAATAAATAAAAATTTTAGAGCCAGTTGAAGATTTATCTTGAAAATTTTTGTAAATTTATGACATTTTTATTCACGCAGTAGGCTATAAATTAAAAACTATTCACACAATCTGAGTTCTTTTAGTTCATTCTCTAGAGAATAACATAAAGACAAAGTATACCAAATTTCATAATAATATGCTAATTATATTTTGAGATATTTGATTTGATGTGAGCAAAAAATAAGTAAAAATCAGTTTTGAGAAAAATGCTTTTAAAGTTTACAGTAACATGTTTTAATAATAAATTATGAGTGTACATACTTAAAATTCACCACATTTATAGATTATACCTTCTTCCTTCTCAGCTTTGAATAATTTCCCTATTTTAATCATTTTTTTCTGGCAATTTTTGTGTTTGGCAGTGAATACCGCCTGGATTCAGTTATTTTGTCTTTGTCGAGCTCAGCAAATTCTCTAACTGCATTTTCACTAAGGTACACACCAATAACCTTAAGGATATTCAGTAATCCCATAAAACCCTTGTTAAAATGTATCACTGCCATAAATGCCAATAATCTGAGCGTTTGGAGCTCAAAAAAGACATCTTTGGATATAAATTTCTCCAAAATGCCATTGAAGCTCTTATTGGCATTTTGTATTTTTCCGTGCAAACATTTTTCTAATAGTCTTTTATCACATAGTTTTATATATTCTTTTTTTACAATATTCAAAATGTTTTGGGGGAGTCCCTTTGACTTGTCGGTGTAATTTAATTTATCATGAACAGCTCTTTGAAATTTGCACCAGCTATTGGGTCCAGTAGGGCATTGACCATGCATAGGTTGTTTTGCATTTGAACAACAGTGAAAAAAGGATGCAATCACTGCACTTTGCATCTCTTGCATTTTGTAATTTGCATAAATAAAAGCATCAGTCAATTTCCCCTTACCTCCAAGACCTTTATGTTTCAATTTGAATTTTCTCAGTCTTGAACCGACTCGTTTTTGGATATGACCAATACATTCATAATTTTTGACACTGTTTTTACCATACGTATCTTTTACTGCATATCTTTACGTATCTTTACTGCATCATATCCTTTCGAGTCACCATCACCATAAAAACCAACAAAATGTAAATTTCTTTTTTTGGCCGATCTTTCAAAAATGCGATATACACCTACTGGCTCCATGGCACCGGATGATCCAATATGCTTTGCACATTTTGAAGAAGAATTTTCATCATCTGTTGTTCTGCACAGCCTGACACTTTTGACATCACTTCAATGTCCAATACCTTTCCAGAATCAACAGATGTTATGGAGACACGTCCATTTAAATAAGTGTGCCCTCGACGTTGCCAAGTTCCATCCACTTATACACCACACTCAACAATTTCATCTGGATTTTTATTTTTTCTTATTTCAGAAGCAGCATCATTCATTGTTTCATTTGCAACATCATTAGCAGCACACTCTAGTTTCTTTTCAAGAGATCTGAAACAAGTTTTGGATGGAACAGTTATACTCATAACTGAGTACAATTTTTTTGCTGCAGAATGTCCTCGCCTTATGAGTCTCAAACCAAAAACAAATGATGCATTAACGTTATGCATTTTATTCACTTTTTCAGATGAGTAAAAAGAGGCTACGAAATCACAATTCTGACATTTGGGAGACATATTTGCAGCCAACCCAAACACAGACTGTTTAACAAGGCTTACACCATTTGTGAAACACACAGGGCAACATAAACATGATATAACGTTAGATAGAATATCTAGATTGAAAATCACATTTCCTTGTTCATTACCATGAACTGAAGCTTCATTCAAATTATCTACCGAAGACAAAACACTCGGTAGCTTTACTTCGCTTGCAGTTTGGATAGCTTGATCAACAATTTTGTTATTCTTCTTATCAGCACTATTTGTAAATCTATTTCCTTTAAATTTACGCTTACGAGAATAGATTCGATTCTCATTACTCCCCATGATTACAAATTATTCGCAGACAATAAATTTTTCGAAAAAGAACAGAAGTTTGAAATCATGCATATTAAAAACGCATGCATTAATAACAAGTAAACAATAAATTGTTACCAAATTATGTAAGTAATTCAGCATTGCCATACAATTTCAAAAATTAGTATTTATTTAATTACTTCATTAAAAGTTTATTAAAATTATATTTAAAATTAAATTTGTATTTATACAAATTTTTGACATATATCTGGATCTTTAAATCGGTACTTCCGGTTATTTAAATGCCCACTTCCAGTTTGCCAATCATTACAAAAATATTAATATCTCGACTTCTAATTAACGTAAAGACAAAAGTAAAGCTGTTTTGGATAGCTTAAGGAATGGTCTATTTGATAAACTATTTCTTAAGCTATCCAAAACAGGTTTTCATTGGATAGACTCTATCCAATGAATGCATTTTTTAAAATGTCAATTTTTGAGAAAATTGACCTTTTCAACGTGTTCGGATACCTTAAAGGTTTATATTGTATAGCTATTGAACACAAATACCACGCAAATCATTCTCAGAGGTAACAATTGTATTACAGATTATGCAAGAAAATTCTGGGTAGACCACTTCTGAGGATTTCATCTTTCGTTTTGGACAGAGTCATGTGATTTTCGGGGGGTTGACTTTCACCTCAGTTGTACCCTCATCAAACTTTTATTGTATCCCTGGGGGTACGCGTATCACAATTTGGGAAACACTGTTCTACTTCATCATATGTTATATGTCATAAGTTCATCATATTGTAGAAACCCAAACCAATTCATTTTACTTTTTTATATTAAATACATATGAGGGAAATGTATACTAAATCATTTTATTTTCTCGTGTTATGGAAACGCATTCCAGTTAATTTTACTTATCTATATTAAATACACACGAGGGAAAGGTATACTAGTTCATTTTATTTTCGCGTGTCAGATGCATATTAGAGAAATGCATACCAATTCGTTTTACTTTCGTATGTTAAATGCATATAATGGACATGTCTACCAGTTCAAATTACTTCCGTATATTGGATGCATATGGGGGAAATTTATGTCAATTCATTTCGCTTTTATGTGTTAGATGCATATCAGGGAAATATATAGCAATTTATTTTACTTTCAGATGTTAGATGCATATCAGGGAAATGTATAGCAATTCATTTTACTTTTTTGTATTAGATGCATATCAGGGAAATGTATACCGATTCATTTTACTTTCATATGTTAGATGCATATTAGGTTAACGTAATACGAGTTCAAATTAATTAAGTGAAGTCAAATTGCTGGATGCAGCAATTGGATAATTTTAATAATTTATAATTATTTTAGAAAATACATTCTGATAACCCTTAGCGTTCGAAAAAGAAATTCGATGCATAATTATTCATTTAATACCTGAACTTTTTTATTACTCCAAAAAATAAATGCACGCAATGGTTTTCAGTTGAATTTCTTTGTAAAAAAAATTTATATCTTTTTATTGTTTTATAAGTATTTTTAACTATTAAATTTTTTTTAAAAATGTATAAATAAATCGTCAAAATGCTGCACCGTCTTGAATGATGAGTGAGAGGTACCATCAGAATTAAAATATGGAAAAATTTTATAACAGAAAAAAACCCAAAACAACCATTTTTTACATTTGATTAAAATGAAATGCTCGTAGATGGGGCAGGATCTATTAACACGTTGACTGCCAACAACGAGATAACTCGTAGATTGCGTTCTTTTCTAGGACACCAACAACGAGATAACTCGTAGATTGCGTTCTTTTCTAGGACACCAAACTACGAGATAACTCGTAGATTGCGTTCTTTTCTAGTTCGCAAATTACGAGTTATCTCGTACTGTGTTTACTTGCCATTTTTGTGCAGCTACGAATAAACTCGTAGTATATCTGTGCTAACATCGATAGATGGCTTCTGAGAAAAGAACAAAAAAATCAATGCTGGCTTGCACGAACAGAAAATTTATTAAAAAACGAACAAAATATGTAATTATAAAAATTAGTTCAAGTGTCATTTTAGGCCAGATTAAATTAAATTAATTTAGGCCAGATTAAAAATG
>JAPMOQ010006205.1:124303-143699 GCA_026543055.1 Argiope trifasciata
GCAAACAGATATTTTCGCAAGTACGAGGAAGAAAGAAGAAAAACTGGGAAGAAAATGTATTGGGAGAAAATAAAACATTTGTCAAATCTGAAAACTTAATCATTCCATCTAAAGAACAAACATTTGAAATCTTTCTTGAATTGATTATCCATAGTTGGAATAGTTAAGTAAAGTCTAATCTATCAAATGAAGTCGGAATAGTTAAAAATGTCATTTAAGATGGATATTTGGATTCATCAAATAAGGAAAGAAAATGGCAAACCAAAGATTACACTGAGAATAAAGAAAAATGTAAAAAAAAAGTTCAAAATTCAAAATTTGTTTTAATATCGCTTTTTTGATTCCATTGGTCTTCATGCTCCAGACTTAAATAGAACTCAAATAGAAACATAGATTAAATTTTTTAAAAAAATATATGGCGCTTCAGATCCAAACAGATGGATATTCGAAGAGTTGTCCATGAAATATTTTTGGCAAATTAGATTTAGGTTTTCTATTATTATGAATTTCTGTCTTCAGAATAGATACTTTCTTGGGCAAAAATTGTATATATAGTCTTAACTCACAAAAATAGAAAAGATCAATATATTTTCAAGGATATAGATCCAGTATCCTTAAAGGATAGGCAGTCGAGCGAATATTGCTTCAAAAAGGAAAGACTCAGTAGGAATTAATTTCAATAAATGGTGCATTCAAATTATAACTAAATTATTAAAAACATACAAAAGATATGACGATACTGCGATTAACAAAATCAGCCTAATTTTGAATCCACATAAGCGTTTTTTGTACATAGATTTTATGTAGATTATTGTCCACATGAGTTCACTGAAGTCAATAAGCTGAAAAAATGTTTAGAAGTTCACTTTTTTTTTTCTGTTTCACATATGCATTACTACAGCTTTAATGTGAAATTCAATGACCTATCTGAGTTCCTGGCCATATTTTTCCAGTAATGTTTCCACTTAGATAACTATTATAATTCATGTGGTTCTCGCACTTTTAAAGCTTTATGACAGAACAACACATAGCAATAATTTAATACGCTTTTTCTTCAATAATAATTTTATGAATCTAGAAAACTGTATGGTAGGAACATTTCCAAACTGCGATTAACAAATTCGGCCTGATTTTGCGTCCACATTACCGTTTTTTATACATAGATTTTATGAATATTACTATCCATATGAGTTTCCTTAAGTCAATGAGCAGGAAAGTTCACTTGTTTTTCTGTTTCACATATGCTTTACTACAACTTTAAGCTTAAATTCAATCACCTATCTGAGTTCCTGGCAGTATTTCATCGGTAATGTTTCCACTTACATAACTATTATAATTCATGTATTCCGCGAACCTATAAAGCTTTATGACTGTATAACACATAGCAATAAATTAATACGCTTTTACTTCAATAATTGTTTTATAAATCTAGAAAACTGTATGGTAGAAACATTGCCAAACTGCGATTAACAAATTAAGCCTGATTTTGCGTTCACACTAACGTTTTTTATACATAGATTTTATGAAAAAAATTGTCCATATGAGTTTCCGTAAGTCAATGAGCAGGAAAGTTCACTTGTTTTTCTGTTTCACATATGCATTACTACAGCTTTAATGTTAACCTTCCAGCGGCCGTCATACCAACATGAAAGGTCGCTCGTATTTACCACATACGCTAGAGTAAAATGTAAATATTCAAAGGCGTAACTATTAAAATTATATTGTAAATAGCTTAGGATTAATAACTACTATTACTTTAAATCTTTTTTATTTAAAAAGAAGCAGAAACAATATAAACATAGATAGCAATAACAATATAAAATGACCACAGCTTAACGGAATGGATTTAAAAATAATATAAATGAAATGGCCGATATTTTGATAGAACAATTTGCTTATAAAATATAGAAATACAAAAAATAATACAGAATTTACGTATAAATATGAAAAAGTCATTAAAGGTTAGATATGAAAAGGAGGAAAATAGTTTCATTGTTTTTCATTGCAGCGTTGCAATTTGAGCAAATGTGTTTAGTGTGCTCCAAACATATAAATTTCTGTCTTATCTCATAACCGAACCTCGTGATTCTAGTCCGCTTTTCTTTTTGGCAAGGTTTTTTTTCTCTGACGTCGCATCTTCCACTTCTTCAATGCCTAGTTCAGCTTTTCTCTTTAACACCTTTCATTTCAGCTCACTTTTTAGATATGTGGGTGCTGTTTTTCAACATTTTCCTTCGTAAGTGTATTTGCCAGCTGTCTACGACAAGTCTAAAACAATCTAAAACAATACGGATTTATTTGTAAAATCATACAAAATCAGATGTGACAAAAACTGACATGAACGGTCGCGCGTATCTCTAAAATACAAATATCTGACTGGCAGAGACCAATTAACGCTACAAACTTACGACGACAACTGAAAGTAGGGCAAATGGAGGAGGGCAAAAAGCCAGGACAGGCATTCCCAGTGCCACCAGATTTGATGGTGTAAAACGAAATTCATCTCTAGTGTAGCTCTCACATACGCGCGTCCGCTGGAAGGTTAAGTTGAAGCACCTATCTGAGCTGCTGGTAGCATTTCTTCAGTAATGTTTCCACTTACATAACTATAATAATTCATGTGTTCCGAGTACTTTTAAAGCTTTATGACAGTACAACCCATAACAATAAATTAATACGCTTTTTCTTCAATAATTTTTTAGGAATCTAGAAAACTGTATGGTAGAAGCATAGAAAAAAAAATTTAAAACTAATTTTGAATTGAAGTTTTCAATCAAAAGTTAATAAAAAAATTCATTAAAAGCAATTAATAATTGTATAAAAATGAAAAAGATGAGTATCTTTAACAGAAAAAAAAGCCCTTCTGATTCAAATAGAAAATGTAGTACGTTATTATAGAGTTAATTAGTATTATACTAGTTAGTTATTAAGCTGCCTAAGAAGGTACCCAAGAAGGTACCTGTAGAAGGTACCCAACTACGTCAACAACATAGGTTATCGACTACATTGGAGAATTTTTTATAATTTTTATTTCTTGTAGTTTAGAATTGTTTCTTTAAAAAACAGTTTATTTTTTCCTAAGAAAAGGAAGGCCTGACCTATCATTCAGAGTGACCTATTCTGCAGCTAAAATTTGTCTTTAATTTCAGCTTTCTCAAAACTTTTTATTTTCATAAAATTTTCCCCCCTTTAACATGGTATCTCAAAAACTAATAGAGGTATTTACATAAAAATTTCAGAGGGTGTTTTAAATAGTATGGGCAAAGAAATGAGCCAAAAGTTTCATCGTTGATGAAACACTATTTTATTTATAGGTGTTTTTAGAGAAGTTAAGTTGTAAATTTCTGTAAAGAAATGCATATATAAGTATATTTTTACCCATAACTTTTATGCATCTCAAAAATTTTCTTAGATTTTGGCTCATTTCATTCATCATTGTATTCTATAACTTGTGTGTAAAGAAAAATAGGATTGCTGGATTAATATTTTGTGTAGAGTGTTAACCATTTTGGTTCATTTTCATTAAAATTTACTACACATTTTCACATTTCTCAAAATGTATTATATTTTCAAATAATGTTGCTGTGTTTATAGTATTTTGTATTATAGTTGTCAATAAATCTAAACCAATATTTTTAAATAGTTTTTAAAAAATCCAATTTTCCAAAAGTTGTCCTTCGAACGTAACCAGATACCTTAAGTGAAGACGATAAACCTAAAAATTACAGTTACGTATCAATATCTAATGTAGTGTTATTTCATTAAAAAAAATCTTGATTCTGCATTTTAAATAATAATTTGGTCTATAATAAAATAAATTGATTTTACTGACCAGTTTCTCTTCACTAATTTAACTTACCTTGACTAATAATACTTAGATAAGAATTATGAATTCTTTTTCTTTTCCTTTGGTTCACCATATGTTGTGAGCAAAAACCCCATTAATTTCATTAAACCATTTTCTCTTCTATCGTTGTCTACAAAGAAAACAAGGGACCCCTTTTCCTCCCAAAAATTTCCCCTCTCCTTTCTCCCAATCATCCACCCTTTTATCTCCCCCCCCCCTCCTCTCAATCTCTTTCCAAAAGGGGGGTAAAAAACTTTCCCTTTCGTCCGAATCACTCTTCTGGTGTCCGAAAGGTGGCGCAGTTAAAGGTCAGCAGGTGATCGATTGGAAGTTTTGCTTTCCTCCTCTTCCCTACTCGAGAGGGGGGGGAATTACTTGGGGGGGGGCCGGGGGGGTGTTCGTCTTTTTCTCCCTTCGGCATCACAATGCAGTGCCCTCATCCGAGAAATCTAATCCGTTCCCTAAGTACGCCTTGCCTTCACGCTGATACGAAAGGAAGGGGAATTAATGCACGCATTTGCATTTGCCATAGAAGCAGAACGGAAGAGAGAAAAACGATTCTATGGGAAGAAGTTACTTTAATTTTGATTCCCCAGTTTTAAAGGGGGAAGTGGGTATTTTTAAGGGGAGTTTCGGAGACTATTGCTCATTGAGAGAGAGAAAAAGTGGAACAAAAAAAAATGAAGAATCGATTACTTAGTAGAAATAGAGCTTGCTGGAAATATATTTGTGACAATGCGTTTTTTCTACAGAGACTTAGCAAATAGTTTTTGGAGAGACATATAGAAACTATCTGAAATAACTTTCTGAAAGCGACGGAAAGGGGGGATTTCTTATTGTTTCTTCTCTCAAAACGCATTTTTTTTTTTTTTTTTTTACTTTCCCTCAATGTCATTTCTTTCCAAATTTTTTTTATCGAACCTGTATTGAGAAGAGGGTCATATACATATAAATTATAATTAGTTGTTGATAAAATAAATGAAATGTATTCAAATGTATAAAGCTATTAAAAATTATTCTTTTAAAAAAACATCTTTTTTTATTCGTTTCATCGTTGAGATCGAATAAAAAAATATAAAGATATAGAGACATAGGATTTATAGAAACTGTCTGAAATAACTTTCTGAAAGTAGCGGAAAGGGGGCATTTCTTATTGTTTTTTCTCTAAAACCGCAATTTAATTTTTTTTATTAATATCATTTCTTTCCAACGTTTTTTTTATCGGACTAAAGTGTCTGTACTGAGGAGATGGTCATATACAAATAAAATATTAATTAGTTGTTGAAAAGACAAATGAAATTTATTTAAATATCTAAAAGCCATTTAAAAATTATTCTTTAAAAAAAAACATCTTTTCTATTTGTTTCATGGTTGAGATAAAAAAAAAAAAACATAGAAAAGCATAGAAACATAGGACATATAGAAATTATCTGAAATAACTTTCTAAAAGGGGAAGAAAGAGGGTGATTTCTTATTGTTTCTTCTCTCAAACCGCAATTTATTTATCAATGTCATTTCTTTCCAAAAATTTTTGAGGACCTGGTAGTAAGGTCTCGGCTTCGGAACCCGAGGATTTCAGGTTCGAGGCTCGATTCCACCGAAGAGTCGTCGTGTGAGGAGGTTTGTTGCAGGTTAAATCTGTCAGGCCAAACGTCCTCCCGCTGGTGTGACGTGGTGTGGAGAGGGGAGTTCCTGTTCAGGTGTCGTCCTCGTCATCTGACCTTGGTTCAAAATGACGAGGTCCGTCCCAAAATAACCCTCGTGTTGCTTTAAAACGGAACGTTAATATAACTAAACCAAACTCAAATTTTTTATCGGTCTAAAGTGCCTGTATTGATTAGAGGATCAAATACAAATAAAATATCAATTAGTTTTTGATAAGACAAATGAAATTTATTTAAATGCCTAAAAGTTATTTATAGAATTATTCTTTTTGAAAAAAAAAAAACATCTTTTCTATTTGTTTCATGGTTGAGATAAAAAATAAACCATAGAAACATAGGGCATACCGAAACTATCTGAATTAGCTTTTTGAAAGCGTCGGAAGGGGGGATTTCTTATTGTTTCTTCTCTCAAACAGCATTAAAAAAAAATTTTTTTTACCAATGTCATTTTTTCCCAAAATTTTTTATCGGACTTAAGTGTCTGTATTGAAGAGAGGATCATATACAAATGAAATATTAATTAGTTGTTAATAAGATAAATGAAATTTATTTAAATGTCAAAATTCCATTAAATTTTTTTTTTATTCTATTTGTTTCATCGTTGAGACCGAATAAAAATTTAAACACCATTCATTCCTGCTCAAAACTTTTTCACCAACTAAAATGTCTACTTATTATGAAGTGAAAATACCACAATACAAATTGAACAATAAAATTGTTAAAAACAATAAAATTATTAATTAAACAATAAAAAGTTAATTCATTAAACGATAAAATTGTTTTATCACTGTGGAAGTGCAATTTTAAATAATGTCCTTTTTCTCCCAGAAATTTTTATAAACTACAAAAGCCTTCTTAAGGAAAATGAAATGCACAAATAGAATTTCAGTCAGTTGATGATAAAAAAAAAATGAGTATATAACTGTCTAAAAATTATTTTTGGTATGCTTCTTTAAAAAAATAATGAATTCTTGAAGGAAATATTTTTGGTTCTTCAATTAGGTAGTAAATAATTTCAGAAATAGTAATCCTGCTTCAAAATTTTTTGAAATTTACAATTTTTGTATAAAGAAAAGTTTAATTCTTAAAGAAAGCACTAATATACTTTCAGACATAATATAACGCCATTTCTGCTCAATATTTTCTAACCGAAGATTCTAACGTAGAAAAAAAGTGAAATGAATTGTGATACAAATAAAATAAAATTGTTAAATAAATAAAATGAAATTTATTTGAATATCTAAAATCCATAAAAGACACCTTTTATTTTAAAAAAAAGTATTTATTTTCTCACTAAGGAAGTAAAAATGAAACAACGTTATTTTCATCGAATTTTTTTATCAACCTCAAACGCCTTCTTAGGGAAAATGGAATATATAAATAAAATGTCGGTCAATTATCTGATTAAAAAAAAAGAAATTTATTTAAATATCTGGGAAATGTTTTAAATAGGTTTCTCAAAAAATTTTTCCTCTATTTAAGAAATATTTTTGATTCATTACTTAGGCCACACATAATTTCAGTAATAACATTTTTCATTCAAGCTTTTTTGTTGATTTCAATTTTTATATAAAGAAAAGAAAAAATTTGTAAATAAAACGTGAATAGTACAGGAATAAAATTCAAATTTTATCAAGATACTTATTTCGAAAAGTTTGATGAAATTCCCATCTGATGAAGGCTTTTCACAATATTATATAAAGAAGACTAAAATTAGTAAATAAATCTTGAATAGTCTATACTTATAATAGAGCTCAATGTGTGTATGTGTATTGGCGCTCTACAGGTCAGACGGTTGGACCTACAGCTACCAAATTTGGTACATGTATACCTTGGAGGTTCGGAATGTGCACCTCGGAGCCCTTTTTTCGAATTTTTAATTAGAATTTGAATTAATTAAAATTTAAGCGAAAAATCGACGTTTTTCCGCTATAACTTCCGAAAATATCATCACACAAACATGATTTTAACATCAATTTAAAGATAAAAAAATTAGCTTTCTGAGGGTATCAGAGTTTTAATGTATAACTTAAGCCTCAATTTTTAACGAATTTTTAAAGAAATATTTTAACCACGTTTTTTTGAGCACGTGACTGGATAAAATAAAAGAAAACAATGACGGAAGTTCAAATAATAAAAAAAACTATCATCGTAAATCAAGTCTAAAGAAATAATACTTTCATCACGTGACTGGATAAAATAAAAGAAACATAAAATGTGATATTTTCTAAAAAAAATAAATGCAAGGCAAAGGTTTATATAATCGTTTGAAATATCTAAATCATTAATTCAATAAATCTTCTTTACGGTAAAACTGATCGAATTTAGACAGGATATGCATTGGAATTCCGACTTAATGGCATATTTCTATAATCGTTTGCAATATCTGTATCATTAATTCAATATTTTTTTCCATTATAAAATGTGATAGTTTCTAAAAAAATAGATGCAAAGCTAAGGTTTCTATAAAATCTGCAAGAGTACCTCAAAGGGAAAAATTTAGGTTTTATCATCGTGTTTCCATCATTTTGACGGAAGTTCAAATTAAAAAAAAAAACTATCATCGCAAATTAAAAGTTAAGATAGGCAACTTTTAGTTTGCAACATCTATATCATTTATTCAATATTTTTTTTTTCCTTTTTCGCTTTCTTTAAAAAAACACATTTAATATTGAAGCATCACGGAAAAAAAAAAAAACATTTTTAATATCAGGCCAATCAATGCCCGGAATTGCTTCAAGGCTAATGTATATGTGATTTAATTAAAAATTATAGAACGCATTATTCATGGCGAACCAGCTGGTCGCCAAAGGCGGCTAGTATAAGAATAAAATTAAAATTTGTTTGAAGATACTAATTTCGAAAAATTTTATGAAATGACCGTCTGATGACGGCTTTTCGCAATATTTCTGTAATTTTCGCAGTTTTATATAAAGAAGAGTAAAATTTGTAAATAAATCTTGAATAGTATTGGAATAAACTTAAAATTTGTTTGAAGATATTTATTTCAAAACGTGTGATGAAATGACCTTCTGATGACGGCTTTTCGCAATATTTCTGTCTACTAATAATCTGATTCCATCGGCAAAAAGCATTTAATGTTAGACATTTTGTGATTTCATACACGTCTCTGATCATTAAGCTCTGACTCTAAGTACCACGACATGAAGTTCATTATATTCAGATGAAAGCTTCTCTAGACTCAAAATGAATGCCGCACTATCACTTTGAGTCTAGAGGAATTCCTCTAAATTCAAAGCGAATATCCGGCTAGCGTATCGCCGGATGAAGTCATAATACAGAGAAATTCCGGTGGATTGTACTGTATTTTTTGGCGCATCTCTGGTTAGAATGAGTTTAACAAGTGATCTACAGAGCTACTAATATTCCATCAAGAAAAAAAAATATTTTTTAAAAAATTCTTTGTATAAAATTTGTTTTTATATAAAGAATTGCCTGAAAAACTAGAGGACTTGGAAACAAGTCTCGTAAAAAAGTCATGTCCTTATAAAAATTATCTAATCAAATTGAAAATTTGATAATATTAATAATGTTTTGTAGTTTTTTTATACGCATTTATCTTTTGTTATTTAATGCCGCTCACCTTCCTTATAATATCATATTTAATTTCTCACTCATCTTAGATTTTGTTCCCGTATATATATAAATAAAAATGAATGCTTGTCTGTTGTTGTTGTTTATAATGTAACTTGTCATTGACAAGCCCGTTGATTTATGTCAGCCATTTTAAGCCGAAATGAGCGTCCCTTGTTTTTCAATAACGCCAACCAGGGCCAAGAGCACGACTTAGCTACTTCATGCTTCACATTCGCTTGCACAACCCCTTTTTACTGAGGAGACACATTCACATTACTCACATATAGAACAAAGAATAACAACCATGCCCGAACAGGGAAAAACGCTACCCCTAAGCCAGGACGCCGGCATGTTTGTCTGAATGTCTCTCATACCTGACAGTATCGGTCATTCTATTTCTATAAATCTTCGACTACTTTTTACTCGCAGTTACGGGATGGTTATATGCATAGTAAAATTTTCTAATGTATAATGTATATATAAAAATGGATGTTTGTCTGTAGGTCTCTTATGCGCCGCCGTATCGCTCATACGATTCCGATAAAACTTCGACAAAATATTGCTAGCACTTGCGAAGGTTATAGGCCTAATACAATCATCTAAAGTATAAAAAATATTTTCAGATCGATTTCCGCTTCTATTAACCATAGATTAACCACCAAATAGGTCACCAAGAGACACAACAGATTCAGTAAATATGCTAAATTCAAGCTAGATGTTCATATTTCGTAGTTATTGTAAACGAAATGTTAGTCTTTCTCTGAGGTGATAGTTTGATTAGAGAGTGTGCGAGAAAGTTTTAGGGCAACCAATTCCATAAGTTTGAAATTTCAACTAAACATTTAATAAAATTTTGGCGTTTTTTTGCAATAACTTCCAAAAATATATAGTAGAAATAATTTCGCACCATCTTAGTTTTCAAACAATTATCTTTTCAACTATACCAGCGGGTGACCGAGCTCCGCTCGGAGAAAACAGGTATCGAAGCTAACTCGAAGATTTAAATTTTCAATTGTGATTTATCAAAACAATACATGCCATAAGAAAATTTGTGAAACCATTGGTGAAAAGATAACCGGTTAAAGTGCACCATTGTAAACTATTCTAAACAAAGTTAGAGTTTGGAAAGGGAACTATTCTATACAAAGGTAAAGTAAAGGTAAAGATTGAAGTGTGTTGAAGTTCAATATTTTTGACAAATTTATTTAGAAAAACCAAACATATATACATACATAAGAAACATATTATAAATCTATAACAGCATAAACATAAAACTTTATTAGTTCGTCATATTGGCTATAGATGGCAGCACGTTACCGCTTGAAAATTGAAGTAGCCATTATGGCAAACTAATAAAGTTTGAAAATATCCTATCTGTAACTCCGAACTGCTTGACCGTAGCGCTTCAAAACCGGCGCCAATCGATTCCTCGTGGCCAAAAATCCCAGGCCCCCAAGTTTACCGGAGTTTATTAATTCTGGGGCGATTTTCGACTTGGCAACCATTCTTCGTATTATAGTATTAGATAGAGAATGAGAGAAAGTTTAAGGGGAACCAATCCTATAGCTTCGATATTTTGATTACAAATTTAATAAAATTCTTGATTTTTTTGCAGTAACTTCCGAAACTATTACAGTACAAATAATTTTGCACCATCTTAGTTTTCCGAATATTATTTTTCCAGCTATATTAATTTAATGGTATAAATATGTTTAATCAATTTTAAAAGAAAATATTTTAATCACATTTTTTAATATTAAACTTGATTATTTCTTCTGCGGCAGCAACGAGCCGGATATCGGCTAGTTTTCAATAAAAAGAAAATTAGTTTCCCAATTTTAGAGGAATTATAACAGCGTATTTATAATATTTTCTAAATAACACGTTCCACCTTTTAATCTATAGCATACTTCCTCGAAATATATTAATTATAAAATCTTGCAATCAGTTTCTCGAATTCATTACCAGATGGCGCCTCTCATTAGAAGCAAAATTAAGCTAAAATAAAAGCGGCTATTGACAATAAAACTTTAAAAAAAATATTGTAATTTTACATTATTATAAGAAGCTCACACTTCAACGGAATTGCAGAATTCTAGTACCTCCTCGAAAACGCATGGTAATGTGAATTAATTTAAATTTTAATTCCAAATATCATCCGTCCGTGAGGAAAAATCTTTCAGAAGAACAATGGACTTGACAAAAGCAACAGAATAAATTGAGGTCAATTTGATTACATTATGAAATTTCCTTGCTTTAACTATTAAATTCAACAAACAGAATCCGTTGATTCACACAAAATCTCACATTATTCATCTGTATTCCAGCTATTATGGTGTATTTCAAAAATAGTGTCAGAAAATTATTTACGCCTTTATTTTAAAACAGGACATTTCGATGCAAAATCGTGAAACCACTCAGTTATAAACAAAAGTTAAAATTACCCAATTCTCCAAACTATTTTTCGACCACTATGAGTCACGGAAGGACTAAAATATCTTTTCAAGGTAAGATGCGAGCAGGTGTAAGAAAAAAGAAGAGATATTAAGGTAAAGGTGTAAGAAATCTTGAGTTTTTTCTCCCTCAAAATCCTCCGTTTTTTGTGATGTTTATAAACAAATAATTATGCTGTGCAAATAGTAAGGAGGATTCATCTCATGTTGACTAAGTCTGACTTAATTAACTTAATCTTCACATGTAACCATATTATTTATTCCAAGAACTACTGTTAGAATATGAAGTTAGTATCTTGAAATAAAATAAAATTTACGAGTATCTGAATCTACTTTATGTTGGCTTTTGAGGATTTTAATTTAACAAGTTTGATAACTCTTTTGATTTCATGTATTTGAAAACGGTTTCGCTATTTGGAAATAAATAAAATTTACGAGTATCTGAAACTATTGCTTGAATATAAAGTTAGTATATTGAAATAAAATAAAATTTACGAGTATTTGAATCTACTTTTTGAGTATAGCGTTAGAATCTACAAGTATCTGAAATAACTGTTTGAATGTAAGGTTAGTATCTTGAAACAAAATAAAATTTACGCGTATCTGAATCTACTGTTTGAGAATATTGTTAGTATCTAGAAATTAAAAAAATGAGTATTTGAAACTATTGTTTGAGTATAAAGTTGTTATCTTGAAATACAATTAAATTTACGAGTTTCTGAATCTACGTTTGAAGTAAAGTGTTAGTATATATGAGTATATGAAACAATTGTTTGAATGTAAGGCTAGTATCTTGAAATAAAATAAAATATACGTGTATCTGAATCTACTGTTTGAGAATATTGTTAGTATCTTGAAATTTAAAAATGAGTATTTGAAACTACTGTTTGAGTATAAAGTTAATATCTTGAAATAAAATAAAATTTACTACTATCTGAGACAATTGTTTCAGTATAATGTTAGTACCTTGAAATAAGATAAAATATACGAGTATCTGAAACAACTGTTAGCGTGTAAGGTTAGTTATCTTGAAATAACATAAAATTTGCGAATACCTGGAATAACTGTGTGTAACGTTAGTGATTTTGAAATAAAATAAAATTTGCGAGTACCTGGAAAAGCTGTTTCTGTGTAAAGTTAGTTATCTTGAAATAAAATAAAATTTACGAGTACCTGGAACAGCTGTTTCAGTGTAAGGTTAGTGATCTTGAAATAAAATAAAATTTGTGAGTACCTCGAACAACTGTTTGAGTGTAAGGTTAGTGATCTTGAAATAAAATAGAAGTTGCTAGTACCTGGAACAACTGTTTTAGTGTAAGGTTAGTGATCTTGAAATAAAATTTGCGAATACCTGGAACAACTGTTTGGGTGTAAGGTTAGTATCTTGAAAAAAAAAATTACGAGCACCTGAAAAACTGTTTGAGTACAATGTTGATATCTTGAAACAAATTAAAATATATGAGCCTCCCAAATAATATCCAACTCAAAATATTCATACTAGGATCAAGCTATTTATGAAGTCTGTTTATTCGGCAAACAACCCAAATGTACTAGAGCCTCAAGGCAGAATTTCATTCAGCTTCGTGGTCGCAGTTTTGCAGCTTCAAGGCACCATTTGGGAAAGATCTCCCATGCATATAGAATCTGGGGAAAGGTAAATCACCGGAAGTCAAACTTTCTTTCGTTAGGTGACATTGGAATTTAGAGGGCAAATTGCTTTTAAAGTATCTGACTACGTTCGGTGGAAAATTTCTGAAAAATTGGATTTTTAAACAACTATTTATGGTTTCTAGGGGTATTTTCAATTATAAACACTATAAATAAAAAACATATTTGAAAATATAATATATTTTGAGAAATAGGAAAATTAGTAGTAAATGTTAATGAAATTTAGCCAAAACGGTGAACATTCTACTCTGAATTGTAATGCAAAAATCATATTTTTCTTTGAATGCAAGTTATCGAATATAATGGTGAATGAAATGAACCAACATATAAGAAAAATTTTGCAATGCAAAGAAATTATGGATGAAAAAATACGTATATATGCATTTTTTTCAATAAATTAAACTAAATTTTTCTGAAAACACCTATGAACGAAAAAGGATTTCACCAACAATAAAAATCTTGGTTCATTTCGTTGCCCATATTATTTAAAACACACGCTGAAATTTTTATGTAAATACCTCTATTACTTTTTGAGGTATCATGTTAACGGTGGAGAATTTTTATGAAAATTAAAATTGAGGTAAAAGACAAATCTTAGCTGAAAAATGAGATTTAAAATAAATTATTCTGGCTGATAGGTCAGGCCTTCCTTTTCCCAGAAAAGATGAACTATTTTGGAAAGAGGACAATCTGAACTACTCAAAATCATAATAAAAAAAAATTTAAAAAGTTGCCAATATGGTCGATAAGCCCTGTTTTTAAGTAGTTTTATATCTTAAGTGTAGTTCTCGCCCTTACGACTCTAGGTTAAAAGGACTAACTTGAAATATCTCTTAATTGGCTACAAAAGAGAGCAACCGTATGAATAATGAGTATAAGCTCTATAAACACATACTCACTAAAAAATGCAACACCTAGCCTTACACAGAATTCGATTTCTTTTACATTTCTTATAACTTGATATTTTTAATTCTTTTAATGATGAAATTTTGTAATGAATTCGTCACTCACTTCCAGAATAGCACAGTCTGTTTCACTATATTGTACAATAGTGTTATATACACTGAAGTGACAAAAGTCATGGGATAGCAATATGCAAATATACAGATGGCAGTAGTATCGCATCAAAAAAGTATAAATGCGCAGTTCGTTTTCCAGAGCTTTCATTTGTGTTCATGTTATTCATGTGAACAGGTTTTTCGTGATTTATGGCGGCACAACGAGAATTAACAGACTTTGAACGTGGAATTTTAGTTGGAGCTAGACGCATGGGTCATTCCATTGCGGATATCGTTAGTGAATTCAACATTCCGAGATCCACAGTATCAAGAGTGTGCCGAGAGTATGAAATTTCAGGCATCACATCCCATCATGTTCAGCGCAGTGGGCGACCACCTGCACTTAACGACCGAGACCGCCAACATCTGTGTAGAATGGTCAATGTTAATAGACACGCAACACTTCGTCAAATAACTGCAGGAATCAATGTGGGACGTACGAAGGACGTGTCCGATTGGACTGTGCGGCGAAATTTTTCTTCCTTGGGCTATGACAGAAGAAGACCGACTCGAGTGCCTTTACTGACAGCACGACATCGCCTGCAGCGACTCTCCTGGGCTCGTGAGCATATCAACTGGTCCCTAGACCAGTGGAAAATCGTGGCGTGGTCAGATGAGTCACGATTTCAGTTGTTACGAGCTGATGGTAGAGTTCGAGTGTGGCGCAGGCCCCACGAAGCCATGGACCCAAACTGTGAGCAAGGCACTGTTCAAGTTGGTGGCGGCTGCATAATGGTGTGGGCTGTTTTTACATGGCATGGACTCGGTCCTCTGGTGCAACTGAACTGATCATTGACTGGAAATGGTTATGTTCAGCTGCAGCAGATAACTTGCAGCCCTTCATGGACTTCACGTACCCACACAACGATGGGATTTTTATGGATGACAATGCGCCATGTCAACGGGCCAGAACTGTTCGCGATTGGTTTGAAGAACCTTCCGGACAATTCCAGCGCATGATCTGGCCACCTAGATCAACCGATATGAATCTCATCGAGCATTTATGGGACATCATCGAAAGGTCCGTTCGTGCCCAAACTCCTGCACCATCCACACTTTCACAATTATGGACGCCTATACAGACAGCATGGCTCAATATTCCTGCAGAGGACTTCCAACGACTTGTGGACTCCATGACACGTCGAGTTGTTGCACTTCACCGGGCAAAAGGAGGACCGACACGATATTAACAGTCATCCCATGACTTTTGTCACTTCAGTGTATTATATGATACTAAACAATATTACACAATATTAAACAGTATTGCGAATATTGATCGATGTCATACAATATTGTACAATATTTGTGTGATACTAGAGAAGTTTAAAAAATTGGAAAATTTTCATATTTGTACAGTTTTAGTAGTTTTCTGAACTTTATTATTAATTCATCGATTCATTTAATTAAAATTTGAATCTTTACTAGGGACTCCATCTGGTTTTAAATTGAAGAAAAAAATAATATCGAGAGCCTTCTTCTTCTTCTTGCATACAGTCGACCACCCCGCCACCACTGAATGTAGCAGTATCGACAGGATTTGTTGTGGTCGACTGCTGAGTAAGTATTGTCCAGCCTTATATTGACAGATCAGTCAAACTAGCATTCCTTTCGGGGCAGTAAATGATTGTCTTCCTCCCCATCTGCACTCTCTCAAACAGTTGGAATAAAACTGTCAATCTTTCACATCATATCCTTCAAGGTTTTGAGATGACCTGGTACCATCAGTACTGTACTTAAATCATTATTGTCAATCGTCAGGTCCTTCTTTAACTCTGAGATCTCCATACATTCCATTAAATAGTGGGAGACTGTACCAATTTCCTCACAAATGCATTTATTTTCTTGAGTTCTTCCAAATTTTTGGAAATATGCAGGAAATCTCCCATGTTCAGATATTATTAGGATTATAAGTGGATGGTATCTTCTTATTTTAACTTCCGGATTAGGAATAAAGTCGAAAGTGACTCTTCATTTTTTGTACATATACCATCTGTCAAACCCTTGTAGTTTTATTTCTTCTCTCAATTCCCCTTTTAAAACATATATCCCAATATGGACCTTTATCCAGTTCAACTCTATCGACTTGTTAATTTTAACACTTTTTATCTTTTCTTTTATCATCCCTATTACCTTAATATCGAGAGCCTATGTTATATTGTGATGAAATATAAATCAAAGACTGAAAAGTAGAAAAAGATTTTTTAAAAAATCCCTTTCTTGTACATATACCAGAAATATAACTCTAAAAGAATTTTTCTTGTATAAATCAAATTATCTGAAATTATATGTTGAGAATGATTTTTCTTATAACAACTCATATTTCAATAAAGTGACAGTGGGTAGCAAGAAAAACTAAGTCCGTGGTTTTATGATTTTTTTCGCCACTAGTCATCCTTACTGACGTTGTAAGTTTAATTGGTGTCCGGGACATGATATAACATGATTGGACATGATTTTGTCATTTTATCATAATTTTCTTTACTAAGTGACATGAATGCTTAAATGTTTTGTCTTCCTAACTTTTAATAAGTATGACTCTCGAAAAATCTTTAACCTTTTGATTTCTATGAAACTATGCCACTGTAAGTCGGACTTTCAAAATCAAAAATTGCAATATACATTCCAAACTTTAATTTAAAAGATGTATTATGCATTAATGACTTTAATCATATTTTCTATGTCACATGAATCAAACATAAAAGAATTATCTGAATTTTTTTATATTTCCTAGGAAATTAAACAATCATATCAACTGTCATTAGTATCTGCTTCCAATGCGAAACAGAAAAATAATGTTTCTTTTTTTTTTTTTTTTTTTCGTCTTCAAACATCTTCGAAATTTTAATCTAGGAAATTGCTCTATCTTTATTTGGGAGGTTGTTTTGCAAATATATATGCATTACGCTCAACTTATACGACATCTCATTGTATAACATGTATTAATCCGAATGCATCATTAACTAATGTACACATCAATATTCAAGAAACATTTTCGTCATCAAATGCTAAAATCCACTTCCTCCTCCTCTCAATCATCTATCAGAAACGAAGCCTGCAATCCATTTGCTGGGACATGACATTGATAGTGCTTTTTATGGAAAATTAACTCCCTCTTAATATGATGGAAGACAAACAGAGTCCGCATGGTACAGTTTACCAAATTATCACTCAGAAGCTATCATCAAAACTCTGTATCAGAAACAGACATTAGGACCAGCCTTTTTTTGACTTCTGGTCAACGTGTAACATAACAAAAAGGCCTGTTAAATGACAGTTTTGATGACAGATCTCTGTATGAGGTCTATTTTGAAGAGGGAAATGTCTGATCTAATGATGCATGGGACCGGTTTTCATTTCCTTAAACAATCGAAGCAATAGATCAGCTTTTGGACATATATTTTATATGTATCCCACATAAATACGAATAACGGACCTATACAATATAAATGACCCATGACAGACTTTATATGTAACGGTGCGTATCTTTTACGCGCTATTTAGAATTCCTATTCTTATAGATATATAATTATGACCATTGTTTTTGTGTTCTGTGTTTCTATAATGCGTGAAGACCATGGAAGTACAAGCTTTAGGTAAAGAATGGCCGTGTAACGCTTAAGTTGCGAAGCCAAAACTGTAACCACGGAGCCATCGCTATACACTCAAAAAATTTCATTTTTGTATGCGTTTATATGTGAAAGAGCCTCTCGCTATTGCTAAATTTTATTGCTAATATTGCTACATTTTATTGCTAATATTGCTACATTTTATTGCTAATATTGCTAAATTTTAAGTTAACTAAAAGAAAGTTCATTTCTGCACATGTCTCAAATAAAGTTCATTTCTGCATATGTTTATTTCTTCATTTTCTGTCTGGTTTATAATCAATCAACTTACATATTACTGAACACATACTTAAGCTGTTTTAAAATTATTTATGATTACAAATTGAAACTTTTTATAATTTTGTTCAAAATACTTACAATCCTTATTTCACTTTTTAAAGTATATTTTGTGGAATTATTAAACACCTGTACTTAAATAGCATAAACTAATGAAAAATTCAAATACCAATCTTATTTAGAAGTAAGATATTTTCCGGTTCAGTTTTATTAGAGATTTGCAATATGTGTTCCTGTTTTGTTAAAATAATCTTTTTCGAAATATATTCTTTTAACAAGAATTAAATGCTTAAATTATGTGCTTTTATTGAATATTTTGATTAAATTATGATTATTAATGGATAAAGTTTAAGAATATATATTTTTTTATAGTTAAACACCAAAAATGCAAATAAATATTTCGGATTTAAACAAAAGAAAAACGACCGCTTCTTGTATTTTTGCTTCAATACTAAGAATAGAGAATCTCTTATTATCATGATGTTGCCGTGAGCCCGGCCATAGCGCATGCGCGGCGGCCATATTGTTACGCTCTAGTGGGAGAAACAGATAATACAATTCTCCCCGTAGGATGATTCGGTAGGGCGCCTTCCTTGGTAATAGTACTTCAATGGTGAAGACCACTTAAAGTTATTGAGTAAAAACCGTGTGAAATTTAGAATATTGTCAAGTAGATTGAACGCAAGAAGTCTATCTAAAATTAAATCTATTTATTAGCTCAACTCTAAACTAAGAATACTGTGACTGAGAGATCTTCGGCTTTTATACAAGTAGGGAAAGTTCCAGAATACTTTTCTGGAGACAGAAAAGTCCAGAGAACTTATCTGGTAAACCAGCGGGTGACCGAGCTCCGCTCGGAGAAAACAGGTATCGAAGCTAACTCGAAGATTTAAATTATCAATTGTGATTTATCAAAACAATACATGCCATAAGAAAATTTGTGAAACCATTGGTGAAAAGATAACCGGTTAAAGTGCACCATTGTAAACTATTCTAAACAAAGTTAGAGTTTGGAAAAGGAACTATTCTATACAAAGATAAAGTAAAGGTAAAGATTGAAGTGTGTTGAAGTTCAATATTTTTGACAAATTTATTTAAAAAAACCAAACATATATACATACATAAGAAACATATTATAAACCTATAACAGCATAAACATAAAACTTTATTAGTTCGCCATATTGGCTATAGATGGCAGCACGTTACC
>JAPMOQ010006205.1:144099-162618 GCA_026543055.1 Argiope trifasciata
CAAAGAAGGGGTCATCTAATTAGATAGATGGTCCTGATATCAGGAGAAGGTTGTGGCAGTGAACGTGTTAATTCTAACCCAAAAGGTTTCAAAGCTTATTAAATTTAAATGAATTTCATTTCCCTCTTCCAAAACATAGGTAATTATTAACCAAACCATCTATGTTATTAGATGACACCTTCTCTACTACAGTTAAACGATATCAAAGAAGGGGCCATCTAATTAGATAGATTCTAACCCGAAACGTTTCAGAGCTTATTAAATTTTAATGAATTTCATTTTTCTCTTCTAAAATATAGGTAATTCTTTTTGGAGACTAATTAGGTAAATGTTCAGTTCAGTTTAGTTTAGTTATATTAATGACCGGTTGTAAAGCAACACTAGGGCTATTTTGGGACGGACCTCGTCATCTTGAGCCACAGTCAGATGAGGAGGACGACACTTGAGCTCGAACCCCCTCTTCAAGCACCACACCACACCAGCGAGAGGACATTTGGTCTGGCTGATTTAACGTGTAAGAGAAACCCTTACACGACGATTCTTCGGTGGAATTGAGTCTCGAACCTGCAGCCCTCCGGTTCCGAAACCGAGACCTTACCACCAGGCCACCACGGCCCAGGCGAATGTTCAGATACAACGTTTTGAACGAGTTGTTGAATATTTATTCATAAAAATTGTTTTGGAAAAAAATTGAGAAAATTACTTTCAGAAACTTCCGTTTAAGGGATTTCTTTTTCCGAACGCATGTATTGAAAATATCCTCCAATTAGTAGTTACAATAATATAATTTTATAGGTAGACACAGATTAGTTTTACCTAAACTATTTCGTTTTAGGCTTAGATCTTTAAAGTTGCACTAGATTTAAAAAATATATATATAATTCTTAGGGGGGATGGAGTTGAATTCTTCGGTTCTTTGGGCTTGTGCTCTAGAACGATTATTATAACGTATACGTGAATAATCGTTAATACGTTAATAACGTATTAACGATTATTAACGTATTTTAAATTAGGATTAATACCTGCGTCAAACGCTTTATAACTTTATATACCAGAACATAAAATTGATTTATTTCCATTTCCTTGATTTACCTTAAAATTTGTAAATAACATTTTGGAACACCCTGAAAAAAAATACAGGTTATTTGTAGTTCATTGGAAATAATCCAGTCATATGTCATGACCGACTCCCTGACCTAGGAATCGTAAATCTTCTGCTGCGCTCACATACTCAAAACTCTTCTCTCAGGCCAAATCACTAAATAAGAAGAATTGGATGGTTCCCCTTTCTCATGATCGGTATTGGGTCAATCCTTAATTCTTCCTGATGATAGAAAAACCAAAACTTGCCTGTCAGGCCTTGCCAGTGGTCACCTTAAATGTCTTTTATTTTCTCAGGGTAAAAAATTTTACCCTCTTTGCCCGAAATGCCGCCAACATCAGGCCTCTGCTGAACACATTCGAGACTATTTAGGACTTCTTTGGCAAGAAATTTATCCTTCTCCCTTCCACGTTTTTGACTCTCTGCTTTAATGAATTTTTGGGACGGCCGCTACAGCCTGGTTGGTAGAGCGTCTGTCTCATAACCGCGAGTTCTATCCTCGTCTCGGCCAAAGACCGCCGTTCTGGCTCATGGCAGTTGGGACACATTAAATAGGTCGCGACTGCAAAGTCCTCCAAGTACCCCTAACAAATGATACTTCTGGGGATACTGAATCAGGGATGAGTCTGTCACTGTTTTGGATCTCAATTCTGACTTGCGGATGGATGAATGAGTTCAACCGCCCCCTCAAAAGGGTTGTGTCGTGTGTGTTCGAGGAAAGTCACACTTTCGTCTTAATGGTGCTCGTTCACAACGAAAGACGCACACATCTGTCTTCATTAGAAAGTGCTCAATCTCATTCTGCTTGGTATAAGGACCAAGTGACATTAGACCGACCCTACGAATTTTTGGATTTGGTCTGACTAAGCCAAGTTATGGAGATTAGCAACAACAAACACAACAGAAACTCTTCTCGTTCAAACGGATAATCGGTCAGACCAATCCTCCACAAATGATTAGACGGGAATCAAGTAAAACATACCGTATTAAGAGTGGCAGTTGCATATAGCTTTCAGGTACTTGCCGTCAGTGGTGATACAGCTGTTAACCAGCCACAGCATCATCATTTAATAGAAAAAAGTCAATACTCTATGCTTTAACCTTCTGAACAAGGTTATTTGCGTCATAAAGTACGAAATATAAAATTCAGAGAACCTCATAATTTTCATGTCAGTCAGCTTCAAAGATTTGATGAAGTAGATCTTAAAGATTTAGCCACAACCTTTTTTTTATGTATATCAAGCTCCATAGTACGATGATGGGATAAATACTGTAAATGTAATGGAAATTCTGAATGTTGTTAAATGAGCAATTGTAGTCTTCAGTACGGTAGATATTACAAATGAATTTATATTTTTATTAATATGTTTTTTGTATTTAATAATATATTTTTATTAGCATATTTTTTGTATTTATTAAAGTATTTTATTAACATGTTTTTTGTATTTATTAATATATTTTATTAACTTGTTTTTTGTATTTGTTAATATATTTTATTAATATGTTTTTGTACTTATTAATATGTTTTTGTTTTTATTAATATATTTTTACTAAAAAGGTTTCTGCATTTGTTAATACATTTTATTAATATGTTTTTGTACTTATTAATATGTTTTTGTACTTATTAATATGCTTTTGTTTTTATTAATATATTTTTACTAAAATGTTTCTGCATTTGTTAATATATTTGTATTAATACGTTTTTGGTATTTATTACTATATTTTTTACTATTGTGTTTTTTGCATTTATTAATATATTTTTATCAATACGCCTTTGTATTTATTAATATATATTTTTGTGTTAATTAATATAGTTTTGTTGATATCTTTTTTGTATTTATTCATATATTTTTATTAATAATTTTTTGTATTTGTTAATATATTTTTTATTGCCATGTTTTTGTATTTATTAATATGGGTTTTTTTGTATTTATTAATATATTTTTTAAAATTTTATAATAGCCGTTTACGTAAGCGAAATATTCATTTAGCAATTACTTTTATAACATTCATGTTTGAAATTATAACGAATCATTTGGCAAAGACCTCTTGCTCCATTTTACCTTTTAATTACAAACGCTCGATTTTAATGAGCCAGATTTAATGAAAAATGAATTATTTCACTTTATTTCCATCAAACAGGCTCCCAGGGTAGAGAAACCTTAATTGAAAATTGCGCTTGGCCATGTCTAAAGACTCGAAAACAACATTGAAATAAGACGTAAACAGAAAAAAAATACTGACAAATAAAAAAAAGTACCAGACAGTAGTTTCATGCGCAGTAGAATAAATAAATAAAAATAACAATTCTAAGGAGAACAACTGTGATTACTGCGGTGCTGGACTATTTCATTCTACGTTTATTTAAATGTGAAAGGGAAATATCTCATTTACATTTCAGCGTAATATATTAAAGAAATAGTTAACATATACATTGTTTTCTTTATTGTGAAATTATGGTTTATTAAAAATTTTTGTGCTTTTATTTAGGTTTCCTGACTTATTATTTATTAAATTTTGAGAAACTTGGTCTTTTTGATGGCCAAATATTTGATAGTTGACAAATGTAACCTCCTTAAATGATTCAAATGATGAGACATTACAATATATTTCTTTATAATATTGTGAAGATAATTTTGATCTTAAAATTTAAATACAAACACTCTTGTGGAAAAAAGATTTTGAGTTGAAATTTAAATTTATGAAAAAATTCAATTCTTTGAAGCGTCTATTGCATTTTCAAATATTGATATTTCTGCTGAAATCATCTTAAGAGTTTCTAAAATACAGCATACAGAATTATTTAAATTCATTTTCTTCAAACAGGCTCAAAGGGTAGAGAGACCTTAATTGAAAATTGCGCTTGGCCATATCTAAAGACTCGAAAACAACATTGAAATAAGACGCAAATGGAAAAAAAAATACTGACTATTAAAAAAAAGTACCAGACATTAGTTTCATGCGCAGTAGAAACAGTCCGAAAAATAAAAACCACAAGTCTAGGGAGACCAACTGTGATGACTGCGGTGCTGGACTTTTTCATTCTACGTTTATATAAATGTGAAAGGGAAATTTCTCATTAACATTTCAGCGTAATATGGGAAAGAAATAGTTAACATAGACATTGTTTTGTTTATAATGGAATTATAGTTTATTAAAAATTCTGGGGCTTTTATATAGGTTTCCTGACTTCTGAGAATCCTAAGTTACCGAAATTGTTTATTAAATTTTGAGAAACTTGGTCTTTTTGATGGCTAAATATTTGATAGTTGACAAATGTAAATTCAAATGATGAGACATTACAACATTTTTCTTTTTAATAATGTTGAGATAATTTTCATATTATTGATATTATTAATATTAATAGTGTTCTTGCGTTTTCACCCTGGGATATCCCAGAAATATCAAATCTTAATCCGTTTCTGACTTACAACAAATCTATCACTTCTTCTATTGTCTTTCAACAATTTTTTCTTTATCACCGTAATGAATACCATACACACATTCCTGTTTTTATGGATGGCTCAAAGACAGCTTCTCGTGTGTGTGGTACTGTTGTCATTGCTGAGGACACAAGCAGTTTCCAGTTGAGTTCTTTGCGCTCAGTTTTAACTACTGAACTGACGGCAATCTTAGTTGCCCTTGAGAAAATTTCGAATCTTAATGACCGTAAATTCTGCATTTATTTCGATAGTATGAGTGCTCTGGAGGCTCTCAGTCATCCTCATATTAAAACACGTCCACTAGCTGTAGATATCTTTGGAGAAGTTTACAAACTCGAAACTACCAAATTTTATTTTGTTGGTTGCCTGGCCAAGTTGATATTGTTGGCAATGAATCTGCCGATGCTGCAGCGAAGACGGCATCCACTTCTTTACAACGAGCTATTCCATGTACGGATTTCAAGAAATATATTTCACAACGTATTTTTTATCTATGGAAGGAATCATGGGAATTGCAGCTATCTAATAAGCTGCATTCTCTTCATCCTGACATTACTCAATGGCCTGTTATTCCAGTGCGCGAGTTGGACATCAAATTGATTCGACTTCGCATTGGCCATACTCGTCTTACACATAAACATTTGCTGTTAGGAGAGCGATGCCCAGTCTGCATTGCATGTCATGTTAATTTGACTGTCATTCATATTTTATATGAATGTCCAATTTTTAATCCCCATCGTTTACGTTTATTTGGTACGTCATATTCAAACATTCGTGACTTGGCTGGTGAACATCCCCATCCAAATATTTTTACCTTGAAAGAAATTGGTCTTTCCCATCTTATTTAACTAGAAAAACTTTTTATCTCCACATACATAAACTTTTGCAATTTTTTCCTTTTTTTAAATTTAAGAATTGTACTGTATCTCTCCAACCATATGTTTGGCGCAGCATGGCCAGAAATGGCTCTTGTGCTACAAAACCCTAACTAATCCCTTCAAATCATTGATCTTAATATTCAAATACAAACACTCTTATAAAGAAAGATTTTAAGTTGCCTTTTAAGTTGAAATTTAAATTTACAAAAAATTCGATACTTTGAAGCGTCTATTGTGTTTTCAAATATTGATATTTCTGAAGAAGTCATCTTAGAGTTTCTAAAAATACAGCACACAAAATTATTCATTGTTTAAAAGGTTAATTTAACATCTTCTACATTTTTTAGTGAATAAAGCATGGAAACTTGTTGTTGAATGCCAGTCATATATTATTTTATTATCAATTAAATTTATTTTTATGAAGAGTTAGATGATACCCAGCGAATTGACGCCGCCGAAAAAAATATTAAATGCAATCGATCAATCATCTGGCATCGAAATTGGATGAACGGTGCGACAGTATATGAAAAACGAACAAACAAATATTTCAATTTTTTTATATTAGATTTTCGTAATTTTTTATAGTTGTAAAACTTGGTGCTCTTTCAGAATGATAATGAAAGAAACTATTTATTGTATATCGTGTCTCGCTTAATCTTCGCTCAGAATTATCGAATTTAATTTTAGAAAATGCGATTGAAATATTTTCTTTTAAAATTTATTAAACATAGAACATATATTTATACCATAAAATTATCAATATAGTAAAAAGACAATTTTTTGTAAAGTAAGATGGTACAAAATTATTTGAAATCTAATATTTTTGGCAGTTACTGCGAAAAATACTAAAATTTAATTAAAATTTTAAAAACCCAGTGTTTTTCTCCCAAAACTTTACTTTCATAATCTATACTTATAATAAAGCTCAATGTGTGTGTGTGTGTGTGTGTGTGTGTGTTGGCGCTCTACAAGCCAGACTGTTGGACCTACAGCTAACAAATTTGGCACATGTATACCTTGGAGGTCGGGAATGTGCACATCGGAGCCCTTTTTTCTAATTTTTAATTAGAATTTGAATTAATTAAAATTTAAGCGAAATTTCGACGTTTTTCCACTATAACTTCCGAAAATATCATTGCGCAAACATGATTTTTATATCAATTTAAAGATTAAAAAATTAGCTTTCTAACGGAATCAGTGTTTTAATGTATAACTTAAGCTTCGATTTTTAACGAATTTTTAAAGAAATATTTTAACCATGTTTTTATCACGTGACTGGATAAAATAAAAGAATGCCGGAAGTTCGAATAAAAAAAAATTGTCATCGCAAATCAAATCTAAAGAAATACAACTTTCAGCACGAGACTGGATAAAATAGCATAAATATAAAAAGTGATATTTTCTAAAAAAATAAATGCAAAGCAAAGGATTCTATGATCGTTTGCAATATCTCAATAATTAATTCAATAAATCTTTTTTACGGTAAACCTGATCAAATTTAGACAGGATATGCATTGGAATCCCGACTTAATGGCATTTTTGTATTATCGTTTGCAATATCTGTATCATTAATTCAATATTTTAATACTATTAATTTGATCTAAATGAAGTAAATAATTACATTTTATGTAGTTTGAGTCAAACAATGCATTTATGAATAATGAGTTTTAGATTTCTTCATACTTTGTTCTGTGAGCCATATTTTACAAAATATTTTTATTAATATTTGAAATAAAAGTTCATACATCAATCAGTCTTCTAAATCAATCATTAGAACTGACTGATTTATTAAATAAAAGAATATTAGGAAAACGCGTTCTTTTAGAACTTTCATTCCATCATCTTAAAGAAAATATTAATTTCAGGCCAATCAATGCCCGGAATTACTTCAAGGCTAATGAATATGTGATTTAATTGAAAATGTTAGCACCCATTACTCATGGCGAACCAGCTGGTCGCCAAAGGCGGCTAGTCTGTAATAAAGTTGTTAATCTCTCTGAATGACTTGCATGACATTTACATACTATCGCAACAAAATATTAACCTTTAATGTGAATTATCATTTCTACGAAATCTATTGTCCCCTCGGCGAGTTATTTTGAGATTAATCCTTGGTAAATAAATGCGGTTGAGATTCGAATTTTTAAAAAAAATTTAGATGTGCCTACAACCATCTCATAGGTGTAAGGAATACGTTGATCAAGTTTCATCACAATCGGTTGAATGGTACGGCAGCGGATAAGAGACATACGGACAAAGATTCATTTTTATTTATATAAAAATTCATTATATAAATAAAAATGAATCTTTACCTTATGTCTCTTATGCGCTGCCGTGCCATTCAGACAAACATACATTTTTATTTGTATAATAATTCACTACATGAATGAAAATGAATATTTGTCTGCATGTCTCTTATGCGCTGCTGTACCATTCAGACAAACATTCATTTTTATTTATATAATAAATCATTATATAAATAAAAATGAATGTTTGGCAGTATGTCTCTTAAGCGCTGCCTTACTATTCAGACAAACAGTCCTTTTTATTTATATCATAATTCATTATATAAATAAAAATGAATGTTTGCCTGCATGTCTTTTATGCGCAGCCGTACCATGCAGACAAACATTCATTTTTATTTATATAATAATTCATTTTACAAATAAAAATGAATGTTTGCCAGTATGTCTCTTATGCGCTGCCGTACCATTCAGACAAACATTCATTTTTATTTATATAATAATTCATTATACAAATAAAAATGAATGTTTGCCATCATGTCTCTTATGCGCTGCCGTACCATTCAAAGGATGATTTGAGGAATGGATTTTTCATAGATACATGAAAAAATTCATCAATCCTAACCAGAGCTACAGGATTCCAAAGAAGCAACAATTTGTTTTAAAGAAGACAAAGAAAAAAAAAATACTCTTTTACGGAAGAACCTCAGAAAGACCCAGAGAGAGAATAAACAAAAAAATCCTCGTCTGTTACTGTCATTGCCTCATCAGTCATCTTGGTGGGTCTTTTTCCCACGAAAACAAAGCGGCCAAGAAAGAAAACGGAATAAATAAATGAATAGCAAGGCGACGGTTGCATGCCTTCATGTCGTTGCTTATCTATCAATCAGACAGATCAAAGTTGTGAAGTTCTATCTTCGAGATTTCGTGTGTTATGCATCTGTCCCGATTCCCACTGCGAACTCTTCCAATACTCCAACTTCATCTTTTCTACTTCTTCAGACTTTTTCACTTATTATTTGGTTGCTCGCCTTCTTTTCAGATTTCTGATGCTTTTTTTTTTCACTAAGACCTTTTTTTTTTCTCTTTATCTGAAATAGGAAGAAAAAAAAAGAATAAAAGAATTTTGTCTTTTAGTGATATTTCAACGATTATGATGTGTGCTAGAAAGCTGCATTTAATGCGAAACACATTCATATTTCATTGAAGTATCGTAATGTAAATTTTCGACTGTTGATTAAATTTTTAATTTCTTGAGTCACCGGTGACTCACGCCTTTATTTGAAAGACGAGACAATTAAAATTTGACAAAAGAGGTAAAAAACATTATCTAAAAGTAACACAGTCTTATTTCATTGAAGTGTAAAGTAAATTTCTGACTCATTATTACATTTTTAAGATAGCCGACTACGTTCGAAGGAAAAAATTTGAAAAATTGGATTTTTTTAGAAACTTTTTATGGTTTTAGACGTATTGTCACTAATAAACGCTATAAATACAAAAACAATTATTTGAAAACTATTTTGAGAAATGGAAAAATTTGTAATTTTAATGAAATTTAACCAAAACGGTAAACACTCTACCCAAAATTATAACGCAACAATCCTATTTTCTTTGCACACAAGTTTTAGAAAATAAAGATGAATGAAATGAACCGAAATCTAAGAAAACGTTTGAGATTCATAGAAGTTATGGGTAAAAATATACGTATATATGCATTTTTTTCCATAAATTCGCAACTTAATTTGTCTAAAAGCATCTATAAATGAAAAAGTATTCACCAACAACAAAACTTTTGGTTCATTTCATTGCCCTTATTGTTTAAAACACAGGCTGAAATTTTTATGTAAATACCTCTATTAGTTTCGGGGATATCATGTTAACGGTGTAGAATTTTTATGAAAATTAAAGTTTTAAGAAAATTGAAGTTAAAGACTAATTTTAGTTGGAAAAAATTGTGACCCTGGAAGATAGATCCGGCCTTCCTTTTTTAGAAAAGATAAATTGTTTTGCTAAAAGAAAAGTTTGAACGGCAAAAAATAATAAGAATTTTAAAAAATCGCCAATGTGGTCGATAGGCAATGTTCTTAACGTAGTCTTATACCTTAACTGCTTGAGTCACTGGTGATTCACGCTTTTATTTAAATGCTGAGACAATTAAAATGTGACAAAAGAGGGAAAAAACATCTAAAAGTATTAACAGGTTCCATGATTGCTTATTGATACCTCAAATGCAAAGTCCGACTAGATTTAGCAATTGCTTTTGATACTTTCACATTGGAGAATTTATTGCCGGTTTTTAATATCTTAGAAAAGTAATATGCTAATATTGCAATAATTTGTCGATTTCATCTTTGTATAAGGTTTTCCAAAATATGTAATTATTGCAGGTTTTATATTAGGTTTAGAAATATAACTTCTCTCTTTTTCGAATAAAGATTTCTTTCTTTAATGATGGATTTTTATAGTTATTTTTAATTAATTCTTTATACGCTTCTAATTCTTTTGTTATGCAAAACATGTTATTATTATTTTTCAATATTTTTCAAAGCCATGAAGCATATATATTTATAATGTACATAGATATTTTACAATTGCAAACATTTTGGACTCAGATATCTGCTATTCATATATTTGTTACATATTAACTCATTTATTTGTTAAGAGTTATTCAAAATTGTTATATTAAACAACAATATTTTTAAATGAAGTTTTAGTTTCCAGAAGAAAATGAGAAATTGAAAACTAGTTGCTCTTAAAGGGGTTAACATGTGCTCTAGAAAAAAAATACATTAAAAAAATTTGGCACTTAGTCTATAATAAATTGTATGTCGGGATCATTCGTTTAGAGCTTTACATTCAATTGACAGCCTTGTTTTCTCACTTGAACCAGTTGCACGAAAGCGTGACTTTCATTTTATAACATTTATGAAGATTGGAAAAAGTTAGCCGAGTCTCTGAAGACATACTGAAACTTTCATTATTTTTACTTTATTTGCACATACATAAAACTATTAAATTTCCCTTCAGTGTTGTTGTGGTTTTATATGAATAGTAAAAAAAAAAAAAAAGCAAATGTGTCCAAAAGTTTTTGGAACGAGCTCAGCGAGCCTCCGAGCCTGAAGGCTGTACAGAACATCCTTCCCCGAAAGAAGGCCGAAGAGTATAAAGATGGCAGCAGAAATGGCAGGGCAGTTGAAGATGGGTTCTGGACTTTGAACCAAACAGGCAGAATCCAACCTCCTTGAGGCAATGGCAACCATTCAACCAATTTCACTTCAATGGATGTGTGTGTGTGTGTGTGTGTGTGTGTGTGTGTGTGTGTGTGTGTGTAAATTAGCAATATAAGTCAAGTAAAAAGGAATCCAACATAATATCACTTACAGCAAATAGAAATAGAGTTCGACCTGAAGACTTTTTCAAGGATCACCCTCATTCAAGGATTCAAAAGTCTTCAGGCCGGATTCTGTTTCTATTTGTTGCAATTTTGATTATCCTTTTTACTTAGCTTTTATTACTAATTTAATTAGATTCATCTGCATTTTAGTAGTAGCTGCATTAGCGCTCACTAAATACAATGATAGGTTTTTAATTTTTAAATTTTAAACTTGTTCGAATCTGAAATAATTTTTAGTTCCGATTCCAATTTTTTGTTTCGTTTCCGTAGATAGTTTCGTTTTCTTCCGTTTACTTAATTATATTAATTTAGATGTCTTTCACATATAGGTTTTTATTTTAATTAGCACTTATTTTTGTTTACTTTTTGTAGTTTAATTCCGAATTAAATTTTAATTTCGATTCCGATATAATAAGGCTTAATTTTTGATTGATTATTATATATATATATATATATATATACAGTCGATTCCGGTTAATCGGACCACTTCGGGACGCGATCATTTTGATCCTAATAACCGGCTGGTCCGATAACACGAACATGGCCTATGTTACAAGACGGGACGTGCAATACGTAACATATTAAAATGTCATTATGACCTTTACTGTGCGGCACAAGCGTATGGTGAACATACAAACTAGAACTACTGTTGTTTATGAACCTTTTTCATTGAAAAATAATTTACAAACAAATTCTTCGAAACGATCTACACGATACTCATCATGCGAAGCACAATAAAAAAAGTTCTTATCGAATTCCAGTCAACGTTTGAAGAACTTACTACCAAGCTGCCCGTTCTAAGAAACTAAGTGCTTGCGCACCTCTCGCTGGTTCTCTTTCCTATCGACTTCCTACTGTACACAGGCGACTTGTGGCTTCTTTTTCATCTTCCCTGCCACGTTCTTTGGTCCGTTTAAACGGAATTTTGGTCCAAATAAGCGAATATTAGGCTTATGTTCATAGGATTCGTTTCGGTTCTTTAAGATTCGGTCCGAATAAGCGGCTGGTCCGATTACCCGGTGGTCCAGTTAACCGGATTCGACTGTGTATATATGTATATATATATATATATATATATATATATATAATGCCAGTATTAGAAGTGTCTAATTACATATCTTATGGCAAATAATTTTCGTCTTGCGGCGCTCTGTTTATTATTGCAAGAGTTTGCGGGAAGTCTGTTTATTCCTGGAAAGGAAATTAATGACAGTAATTAGAACAATAAAGTATCTGAATGGATGTTTTCCTCCAAGACTGCTCCAGCCGACGTGTTTTGATTAATTGTAATATGAATAGATAGAATGACGGCAATCATTTATTTCTGGTCAAGTGTTTATTATATCAATTTCCAGATAAAAAGCAAATCATTATTAGCCATCGATCATGTGCTCATCGGGGATAAATAGGAAACTAGATAATATTTACAAACAATTGAAGGCTAATATATGCTTTTTATTTACAAGTAACAGCGTATTTTTCTTGGAAATTTATCCTGATAAGACAGGGCTTGATGTAATCTGAAATATCATCGGTATCGTTATTAATTTCCGCCTTAAGAATAATGCTCCTTAGTTTCGTGAAACAAAGAACTCATATTTAGAAATGATCTTGATCATTTAATAAACGAGAAATTCTGAGAAGCGTCAGTTCAGGTTCGAGACTCAATTCCACCGAAGAATCGTCGTGTGAGGGGGTCTCTTGCACGTTAAATCTGTCAGGTGGTGTGGAGAGGGGAGGTGCCAGTTCAGGTGTCGTCCTCGTCATCTGATCTTGGTTCAAAATTACGAGGTTTGCCCCAAAATAGCCCCCGTGTTGCTTTAAAACGGGACGTTAATATAACTAAACTAAACTAAACTAAACTGAGAAGTGTCAGTAATATGAGTCAAACGGCCCCATGCCGGCATCATGGCATAGGGGGAGCGTATCTTCCCCTTGGTCTGGGCGTCCCGGGTTCGAGTCCTGATTCGGGCATGGTTGTTCTGTGTTCTATCTGTGAGATGTATGATCCTTGTAAAAAGGGGTTGTGCAAGCGAATGTGTGTGTCACCTTCATTTGAGCTAGAAGTCAGACCTCTGCAATCTGGGTGTTCAGGGGTCTTTGCCCTCAGAAGCTACTGCACCCCCTTTCCGTGGAAACACGGGCATGGCATCATCATCATCAAATGACCCCATCTGAAAAGCAACTTCATTTCCATGGATTTTATTCCATCTAAAAGGCAACTTCATTTCCATGGATTTTATTTCATCCGAAAAGCAACTCCATTTCCATGGATTTTATTCCAACTGAAAAGCAAATTCATTTCCATGGATTTTATTTTCCATCTGAAAAGAAACTTCATTTCCATGGATTTTATTTTCCATCTTCTATTAGAATCCACTTCCCGTATATACTTGCAAGTCGTGGTGGCCTGGTGCTAAGGTCTCGGCTTCTGAACCGGAGGGTTGCAAGTTCGAGGTCTGACTCCACCGAAGAACCGCCGCGTATGCGGGCCTGTTGCATATTAAATCCGTCGGGGCCGAACGTTCTCCCATTGATGTGGTGTCGAAGTAAGGTAGGTACCATCTTAAATATCTTCCTCATCATCTGACCGTGGTTCAAAAGGACAAGGTCCATCCCAAAATAGCCCTAGTGTTGCTGTAAAACGGAACGGTAATATAACTAAACTAAACCCGTATACCCTAATTCTAAACTGTACTTTAAGAATAGTTACATTCTATTCTTAAAGCATACTTTCTACAAGATGAACTACATACTTTCTACTGTGTTTCAGAATTACAAGGTCAGTCCAAAAATAGCCCTAGTATTGATGCAAAACGGGACATTAATATAACTAAACTAAACCCGTATACCCTAATTCTAAAATATGCTTTAAGAATAGTTACATTCTATTCTTAAAGCATACTTTCTACTAGGTGAACTACATACTTTCTACAGTGGTTCAAAATGACAAGGTCCATCCCAAAATAGCCCTAGTGTTGCTGTAAAACGGGACGTTAATATAACTAAACTAAACCAGTATACTCTAATTCTAAAATATGCTTTAAGAATAGTTACATTCTATTCTTAAAGCATACTTTCAACAAGATGACACATTTCCCTTTCACCGTTAAATCCGATAATTGACGAAGGAAAACGAGATTTAGCTATCAACTGGAACGGCGACAGTTGAGTAATTCAGTTTTCAGGTACATATGTCCAGGAAAGTAACCGAATGGGAAAGTAACCGAATTTTGGGTTTATAATGTTATTTTCCAGCGCTTTGTACTATTATTCATTCTCAGTGACAACAAATTATTTTAATAATTTAAGAACTCAAAGTAAGAGTGTAATATATTAATTTAAATAAAGTATTATTTCACTAGAATTGTGTTTCCTAGAAGATAATACACCTATCTCCCGATTTACTCTGGAGATAGGTTCCTTAGAATACCGTGTAAATCGAAATCGTTGATTCTTATACGTAAAACCGTGTAAATCGAAAACAAACTAAAATGTGCATAATTCAGTCATTTATTTCAACGTAAAATAAAACTAAATATATCTTAAAAACATAAAAATAACTGTCTATTTATAAAATAACAAAAATATAAGGTATATTTATGTATTTTCAGCAAATTTTGTCTGATATTGTTGCGCTGCATCTGAATTAGCAGATGCTTGTTCACCCTTCAATCTTAGATTATGTAAAGAATGTCTTCGTTTAAATCTTTCAAACCAACCATGGCTTGCAGAAAAAGAGACGTTCTTTTCAACTGAAGAAGTAGATGGTAACTGATTCTTAATTTTTTCATAAATCTTCAAAGCCTTATTTGTAATTGTATTGGTAAGATGTTGGCGCGGGCTCACCACGTTCGTCAACTATCCCGGATCTTCTCGTTCCGGGTCGGTGCAAATTTAAAAACCGTGTAAAAGTGAAATCGTGTAAACCGAGTGCCGTGTAAATCGGGGGATAGGTGTATGTACTTTTAGAAAATACTTACTTTTGTGACCGAAAGGGCGCCAAAAATCTAACTCTGTCAAGATAGACTATTAAAATCAATAAATCATGCCAATTTAGTTAAAAATACATTTAATGACGTTAAAGGACATGATTTACAAGGGGACAAAACTATTGAGGACAATAACATTTAACATATATGCATAAAAATAATACTCGGGGATTACATCATGCTTTACGCTCGCTTCCAAGACATGGACTGATTGTTCATCGTAACGACCGATAGAGGTTATAGAGGGCCGAGGAACAGTTACGGTTACATTACGGTTACACTTTTAGATTTTTTATTTGTAACCGTATCATAAAATACATTTAAAACCAAAATGTAAAAAATAAAAATAAATAAATAAAAAAATTTCATTAGAGTGGTAAAAGATGAAAATACTATTTTTTCATAAGAAACAAGGTAATGTTATAAAGAAATTAAAATGCAATATAGTAATAAGAAAGACTTTCTTAGATATACATTGAAGGTTAAAATATGAGTGTTATCAAAATTGAAGCAATTTTATAAAGAATTTAAGTCAGAAAATAATAATAAGAAAGACATTCTTAAATATACACAGTTAAAGTATAAATGTTATCGAAATTCCAACGTGTTTATCAAAATAAATTATTTTACGGCTTTGATTTTACGCTTATAATTTGGATAAAAATTAAAGTAAATAAGGTCAATTATATATATTGTGGAACGCTACCTATTAAAAAATTATTCTTAGAATTGGAACATTAGCAATATGATAACAATATGTACTGCTCTAATAAAATATTAAATACATAGACTATGTATGAAATAGAAAACTAATAGAAGAGAATTTTTTTAATGTGGAAATTTTATTTGACGTAAAATTAACCAATGTCAATAAGGACGTCAAATCCTCCAACGTCGCATGAGTAATTTGCATACAGCGTGATTGAGGTATACATTCCCAGATAATAAATATGTGGATTAAATATAAATGAAAGAAACTAATAGAAAACAATTTTGCCCAAATTTACAAAAAATAAGTCAAAATATTTTTTTAAAATTTTGTGATTTCGCAAAAATAAACGATTAATTATTAGATTGTTATAATTATTACATTGTTATAACGTAATCAAAATCTGAAGTATTTTCTAAGAGATCAACAAATCAGATTTTGAAAGGTTAAAAAAATCGACTGATCTGGAAAATTATGTACAATGAACTATCATTTTTTTAATAATAAAATATTTTTTAAAAATTTGCCAACTTGCCTAAAACTATTAATTACTATAAAATTAATTGTAACATAGCATAAACTCAAAAATACTTTCTAAGAGATTAACATTACAAATCAGATTATGAATTGTTAAATTATCTTTAAAATTATATACAATGAATAATTATTATATTTTCTTGAAATTTAAAAAAAAATGAAAAGATTATTTTATTTTGCAATTTGCCAAAAATAAGAGATTAATAATTATATTGTCAATTGTAACATAATAAAAATCTGAAATATTTTCTCAGACATTGACATTAGAAATCAAAATATGATTTGTCAAATCACTTGACTGATCGGCAAAATTATGTGCAATGAACAATTATTATTTCATATCAAAACTTTCAAAAAATAGCAACATAATCAAAATTTGTAATACTTTCTAAGAGATTAAAATTAGTAATCAGATTTTGAATGATTAAATGTTCTGAAAAATTATATGCAATGAGCAAATATAATATTTTTGAAAAATTAAAAAAAATATTATTATTGTAATTTGCCTAAAATAAAAAATTAATTATTATATCGTTAATTGTAACATAATCAAAATTTGTAACACTTTCTAAGAGATTAGAATTACAAATCGGGTTTTGAATTGTTTAAGCTATCGACCTATCTGTAAAATTATGTGCAACGAACAGTTATAATATTTCGATAAAATTAAAAAATATATATAAATAAAAGAATTTTAAAAAAAAATTTCAATTTGCCGAAAATGAAAAATTAGTTATTATATTGTTAATTGTAACATAATCAAAATCTGGAACACTTTCTAAGAGATTAAAATTGCTTATCTGAATTTGAATAGTTAAATGATTTGGAAAATTATTTACAATAAATATAATATTTTTCCAAAATTTTTAAAAACATAAAGGAATGTTTTCAAATTTTGCAATTTATCAAAAATGGAATATTAATTATTGCATTATAAATTGTAACATAATCAAGACCTGAAATACTTTCTTATTTGAAAATCTCTGAGTAATAACTAACCAAAAGACTTTAAATAAATAATAAGGAAAAAAGAAAAAACTTTAAATACCCTTATTTCCTTCTACATCTGCCTGTTCCTGAAATTCGATTTTGTTTTTACACTATTACCACACCCTTTCAAACTGTCAAGTGAATTTCAGTTTTGAAAATAAGGCAGGTGTTTGAATTTTCACGCGAAAAGAAATTATCCGAAATGATCTTAGATGTCTGCGAACATTTATTTCATTTTCTTTATAAACATCAAAACACATTTTCTTTATAAACACATAATAAAAAGAAAGTTTTTACTGGAAATGGAGTTAGAAAGAAGAAATCTCATGCACTTCAAGGAGAAAGAAAGCCGTTACTTTGAGAGAAGGACTTTGAGTGAGATGCAATATTTTATATTAATGGTTCGTTGACTTGCCAACAGATGGCACGCATTTATTTTCGCTAAAGAAAATTTTCAAAGATAATTTTTGTCTGGAAAGATTCTCCTTTTTATAAGAAAATGAGTAATAATTTTTCATCCTTCAGTGACAACGTAACAATAGAGAAATTTAATAAAAATATAATTTTTTGAATTAAATATGATAATTTCAATCAGAAAAATAACAGAAAATTTAATCGCTTGAGCGAGTTTGTGTTCCATTTATGATAGAAATTGCTACAAAAAATTATTTAAATCAACATATAGTCAGTCGTAAAAATATATTTGTAATTTCCAACAGTTTTATCTAATTAATGAACATTAATGTGGGGCATTGTTATTGAAAAATAAATTTTTTTCATAGTCAACACAGAAGAGACAGTGCGTTGTCGTATTTTTGATAAAAAAAATTGTTTAATGACTTTTGAAAAAAGGACCTTTAATTTCTTTTTATTTACTTTGTTGGATTTATATTCATATTCTATAAATCTCACAATCATTCCAAGAATCTGTGTTTTAAAATTTTGTTACATCGGGTAGCATTGAAACAAGTTAAAATGTGCAATTAATAATAGTCTTAATTATAACTAAAATGAAAATAGTTCAGTGAAAAATATAAATTTTAAGTTTCTAGCTCAAAAGAACAACGAAGTTTGATAATGTTTTGGAGTAATTTTTTATACCTTCTTCTGGTTTCATTACTTTAACCGTTTCATTATCTGAATAAAAAATTTTGTATCAAGTACTTTAACGAAAAAACGATAGCTTGTTTATATGATCTATAGCAACTCTTTGTAATAATATATCTTT
>JAPMOQ010006205.1:181935-197902 GCA_026543055.1 Argiope trifasciata
TGTTTTTCATGTAATATGTCAATGAGTGTTTAACCTATAAACCACGAACATAGAAATCATTCTTTTTGAAAAAATGTAATTTGGACAGACAAAGCAAATGCATGAGTCGTCAAAATTGGTAGCTTTGTGTAATATAAATTCAAGGATGGTTCGTGTATAAGAAATGTGGAAAGATAGTACTTCCAATAACTAAGCACCACAGCACCAGCAATATTAAGGACAGTGTTTGAACGTTTTGTGTTTTTTTTTAACTACAGAAGAAACTTTCGCAAGATGAAATTTGAAAATATATGTACGTTTGAAAATAATAAGAAATAAAAATAATTAATTTAAAAATTATTGTAAATAAATCTGAGTTTCTTTTTTTTTTTCGTTGCATGCATTCCAAATAAATTGTTCGACTGTTTTTATTTCCAAATGTTTGACTGTTTTTATCTCCAAATGTTTGACTGTTTTTATTTCCAAGTGTTTTACTGTTTTAATTTCCAAGTGTTTCACTGTTTTTATTTCCAAATGTTTCACTGTTTTTATTTCCAAATGTTTCACTGTTTTTATTTCCAAATGTTTCACTGTTTTTATTTCCAAATGTTTCACTGTTTTTATTTCCAAACGCTGAAAACTTTAGAAGAATTTGCTTTCAAAATTTCTGCAGCCGCAGTATTATTCTGTATGATCTTATTTAAAGAAGTAATGGATAAACTTTATCTCAAACGAAAAAAAAAAAAAAAAAAAAAAAAGACGGACTTTAAGGAACACAATTTCTTAAATAATATTAACTACAGCAATTCTAGAAGCATGTGTAGTCCACTAAAAATAAAAAAAGCAGGTACTTTGACTAATATAACTTCTTACAACAAATTCAGCGAATGTATTCCCGTCGAAAAGTATCATAGTAGATTTATAGATATATATGATTCCATAAATTAACCATAATTTTTATTTCAGGAATTCGAAGTATATAAAGAGAAAGCATTGTAATCTATATAAATAAAAATGAATTTTTGTCTGTATGTCTCTTATACGCTGCCATATCGTTCATCTGATTCCGATAAAACTTCGACAACATATTGTTTGCACTTACGCGAAGATTATAGGCACAATACAATCATCTAAAGTAAAAAAAAAAAATGTTTTCAGATCTATTTAACGCATCTATTAACCACCAAATAACTCGCCAAGGAGACACAACAGGCTCAGTAAAGACGCTAAATTCAAACTAGAACGTTAATATTTTGTTGCTATTGCACGTAAATACAATGTGGGTCTTTCTCTGCGGTATTAGTTTTATTAGAGAGAGTGCGAGAAAGTTTTAGGGGAACCAGTCCTATAGGTTTGAAATGTTAACTAAACATCTAATAAAATCTTACCGGTTTTTTTTGTAGTAACTTTTGAAAATATTATAGTACAAATAATTTTTATAGAGAGAGTGCGGGAAAGTGCGAATCTTAGTCATCAAAAAATTATCTTTTCAACTATATTAACGATTTTGTGGTATAAACAGATTTTCTATGTTTAATCAATTTTAAAGGAAAATATTTTAATCACATTTTTTAACATTAAATTTAAAAATTCTGAACAAATATTCAACGAATCACGAGATATAATAAATAGTTTCCTTCATTACCATTCTGAAAGAACACCAAGCTTTACAATTCTAAAAGAATACATAAAAATGAATATATTTTTTTGTAGAATAGAATAATAAAAATAGAATAAATACTATTTATGCTTCTGCTTTATATATCCTTCAATTTCAATGAATGTATTCATTACCGACAATAAAATAAATATCATTCTTCCTATCATTCTCAATTAAATAAGATAACTATATTACATTCAAACGATATTTCCAAGAATGCTTCTTCTGCGCCAGCAAAGCGCCGGATAGCAGCTAGTATTTTCATAATTTCCGACATCGAGTTTTTTCACGATTTAGAACTCTCATAATTCAGAAGGAAAAAAACCAACCTGAAAACCAACAAAGAAATAAAATTAGGTAAGAGGTCACAACACCAATAATTGTGGATCTGTATCAAGGTTTGGGCGGAATACAGGAACAGGAACTCTGTCAATGGGAATCTTCATGTGATGTAATAGTTACCACTGTGAAGGAAAAAAAATGTATTTATTGATCGAAAACCACAAGAATATCTTTACTTTTGTGTTGTTCTTAGCAATGCAAATAAATATTGCTGCCTTTAGCCTTATGTTAGTATTTGCGTGTTCAGTATAGTGTTCAATAATTTGTTTAACTTCAGTCGCAATTGTTAAACGCCGTATTTGCGAGAAAAAAGATATGGCAAAAATAATAAAAAAATTAATCTTAAATTATTAACTAAAATTTCTTTGTTAATTATAACTTTCAAACATTACCACTAAGTACGTCACCAGCACTGTTCAATGTATTTGTTTACATTCAGTCGCAACTGTTAAAAGCCGTATTTCCAAGAAAAAAGATATGGCTCACCTTAAATTATTAACTAAAATTTCTTTGTTAATTATAACTTTCAAACGTTACCATCACTGATCAATATATTTGTTTACATACAGTCGCAATTGTTAAAAGCTCTATTTGTGAGAAAAAACACAGGGCAAACATATTAGAAAAAAACTCATCTTAAATTATTAATTGAAATTTATTTGTTAACAATAACTTTCAAACGTTACTACTAAGGTTATTATTTCACTTAAAAAATTATGAATAATTTTATCATCGTTAACACATAATTTTTATTACTCAATATAGGACTTTAAATTTTAATATTTACATGGGCCGCTGTGGCCTGGTGGTAAGGTCTCGGCTTCGGAACCGAAGGTTTCTAGATTCGAGACCCGATTCCACCGAAGAACTACCATGTAATCGGGTCTCTTGCACGTCAGGCCAAACGTCCTTCAGCTGGTATAGTGTGGAGAGGGGTGTGTGCCAGATCAGGTGTTGTCCTCGTAATCTGACCATGGTTCAAAATTATAAGGGCCATCCCAAAATAGCCCTAGTGTTGCATTACAACGGGAGGTTAAAATAACTAAACTTCAAAATTACATAGTGATATATAATTAACTTGTTAAAAGATTCGTTCATATTTCCTTACTAGCGAAAAATGTATTAATATTAACCTGCTGCTTAGAAACAAAAATAGGGTTACTTCGGGATGGATCTCATAAACATGAATTGCAATCAGATAGGGAGGACGAGGCATGAGTTGGTACGCACTCAAAACGTCCGCATCGGGAAGGCGTGTACCAGATGGCTCTTCGGTGAAATTGGTTCCCGATCAATCAGAACCTGCGGCCCCAAATCCAAGACTTTACCAAAAGAGACTTTACCGATACACTTAACGGTCAAAATTAGTTTTCTAAAAGTATATGATTGTCATCTGAAGCTGAGTTCTTGATTTTCAAGTGCAATGAAATACTTCGGTGGACGATAGATAACTTTACCAGATTCTGACTACGAGCCCCGAATCCGAGACTTTATCAAAAGAGACTTTACCAATACACTTAGAGGTCAAAATCAGTTTTCAGATGACAATCAGTATATGATTGTCATCTGAAGACGAGTTCTTGATTTCCAAGTGCAATGAAATACTTCAAAGAACGATAGATATCTTTCTCAAATTTTGACCATGGTAATTTTAAAAATGAGTATTATTGGCTTTAATTTAGCTTTATTTCTGTTTTATCACCACCCATTTTGAATCAGCACAAATACTATTTTAGAACTAGCATCTGTGGTCAGATGAAGAGAGAGAGCCTGATCGGGTTTGCTCTCTGCAAACCTGCTGAAGAATGAACAATAGATCCTCGATTTCAGACTTAAAGGGCACCACACTGCGAATTTGTAGTGTAATACGGTTTCGAGATACCACCAAGGCACCACAGCCTATTCTATATCATTAGTGGTAATTCCTTATGCATAGTTCACTACAAATATATAGAGCTCTAGCTCATTACTTTGGATCAATGAACATCCGATTAAATCAGAAGTTACCAGACAGTGAACTGACCTACATTGATTGGCTATATTCTGTTCTAGATTGCCTGTTCTCCTGATTTCCTATAAACGTTAATCAAAATGTCAAGTGTCCAGCTTTGTTGAATCCATTGAAAATAGGTTGGTCTTTTGTTGAAGGTAATTTATGGAAAAACGTTTTAATGTCTTCTGAAATTCAAAGTCCTTAACTTAAAGAATTTATATTAGAATATAAAATACTAGAATATCTGTTAAGTCTAGAAAATATAGGGACAAATATAACTGCTGACTTTTTTACGAATTCAATTAAAGCTATATTTACACTCCTCCCTTAAAAAAAGTAAGTTGATCGTTTGTTGAAAATAATTTATGAAAGAGACGTTTTAATGTTTTCTGAAATTCAAAGTACTTAATTTAAAGAATTTAAACTAGAATATAAAATGCTAGAATATCTGTTAAATCTAGAATACACAGGAAGAGGGAAATATAATTGCTGACTTTTTTTACGAATTCGATTAAAGCCATATTTACCCTCCCCATTCTTAAAAAAAAAAAAAAAAAAAAAACGGTGGTCTTTTGCTGAAGGTAATTTATGGAAGAAATGTTTTTAATGTCTTTAAAAATTCAAAGTACTTAACTTATAGAATGTGCTCTAGAATATAAAGTACTTGAATATTCGTTAAGTCAAGAAAACACAGCAAGCGGACAAATATAACTGTTGATTTTCTTACGAATTTGATTAAAGTCATATTTACCCCCCTCCGCCTTCTAAAAAAGCCAGGTGGTCTTTTGTTGAAAATAATTTATGGAAGAAATGTTTTAATGTCTTTTGAAATTCAAAGATCTAATAAAAGTAAATAAAAAGCCAAGGTCAACAAAAGTACAGTAGAAAATAAAACGTTAAAATATTCGTTATGTCAAGAAAACGTAGGAAACGGATAAATACGACCTTTGATTTTTTTTCGAATTCGGTTAAAGAATAACCCACCACTATCTCCAAAAAAGCAATTTTTGTTAACAACCATTAATTCTGTAAAATGTCCCTTCTATATCTATCATTTTGGCATTTCTTCACAGTAATTTCATGTGACACAGAAAGATCTTAAGAAATTTCGCGTAAAATCTAAAGCTTAAAGTTGTAGCTAAAAGTTTCTGTCACTTTTAATCCTTAAAGGCCTTTTGGTGAGCTCGTATGTCAATTTAAAATAATACAGCTGATAATAAATGAATTCTACGCACACAAAAAAAATCTAGGCAAAGGCCACGAAAAGTAACAAGAAAAATACACATTATCCACACCATCGTTACTGGTACTAAGCTGTCAAAATTGTCCAGACAATTTATATCGCCATCTTGAAACATAACAGCTAATGAAGGAATTTTTAACTAGACGAAAGTAATTTATCAAGAGAGGAGAAATGGACTGTGAGAAAAATATAATTTATTCAAGACTTTTCCCAGTGATGAGCTTAAACATTACCACTTTAAAGCGGCTTTAAATTTTTGGTCATTGGAATATTACTCAATTTACTTTTGCTTAATGACTCGAAATAAACTTATTTATTGTGCCGACTAGTTAAATAATTCAGAAAATCATTACTGCAATTTTTGGCACACTCGACTTAATTTAATTTTGTGAGCGAAATGCGTGTGTGTATTATTTTCATTCTTTTAGCATTCAGTAACATATTATAATACAGCTAAAAGTGGAAATTTTAATCATGGTAATCGCTACTAATAATGCGTTATAGCAAGTGCTAAAAATGAACTGTGTAAATACGTTTTAAAAGCGTTATTTAGATTCAAATTGCTTTTTACTTTCTCGTAGAAATAATTATGATAGTGAAATATTTTAATCTTCTAGTGTGAGAAGAATTCAGAGAGAAATTACAGTAAAAGCTCTTTATTCGCGGGGTATATGTTCCATAAATATGCCGCGAATACAGAAACTGTGAATACGGAATAATAATTTATATAGGATTATAGGGGATACTTCCCTAGGTGACAAAATAAAAAATCAATTTAATTAAGTTTTTGAACATTTTCATTAATTATCTTAAGGCTTAGGCAATGGTTTGAAGAATTTTGTCATTTTCTCTTGCTTGGCAGTTTTTAAAAGCTCCTTCCATACGCAGCAGTTGCATTTGCCATTTGCCTTTTAAAAATAAGACTTCGTTTCATAGACCGATCAATGTTCATAAAGAAATCGTAAAGCTCATTTGCCATTCTTAAACCTTCACTAAGATTTTTCAAATTAAATGTCATGTTTCCAGTGCTTGTTGAGGCCTCTTTTTCAATGAGCTGTGAATTTATTTCCTCCAAGTCGGTTTCAGTCAGATCTTCGTGTTGCGATTCAAGCAATTCCTTAATGTCACTTGATTCTATCTGTTCGAACCCATCACGTCCTATTCCATTCGCGATTTCGGCTATATTTGCAGTGTGCATTTAACAACATGCTTTAGAGAATGTTGTAATAAGATCTATTTTACTTTTTTCATTAGTCCATTGGACGGCGTTTACAAAGGATATTGGGTTGGATACCTCCTGGAATCTTTTCATTATTATGTATGTACTGATTAGATCCGCGAATAAAGAAATGTTTAGCCGCGAATATAGGAATTGGGTCGCAATATTTTAATCCTCGAATAGTGAAAAGCGAATGAAGGAAGCGCGAATAAGAAGCTTTTACTGTATTGCGAGCGTTAAAACATTCACCCTAGACATTTTGATGAATGTTCGTATTTTTTGATGTTATGTCTATTTGCCGTCTATCTTCCTGGTGTTCATAAATCAAAATCACAATGAAACAGAAAGAAGGAAATTGGTCATTGGTTCTTTCACAAATAATGTAGATATATAATACATTTTATAAGAAACCCTTCAGCGAAAATCTGTTTATGCGTCCACTTATTAATGGATTCGATAATCTCCCTAAAATTTTCTCTCTTACTTTCTTATAAATGGTGTCTCCTAGAGAACACCTTCAAAACATTAGCGTACAATAGATACGAAATATTAAGCTTTGGTCTGAATTTGGTATTTTTGCTGAATCCACAGTCCAAACCTTGACGAATTTCTTGGGGGTTAATTCCCCGTACACTGTCAATAATATTCCAAAATCGAATTTTTATTTCAGACGTGTTATATCTCAATCGATGAAAACAAAAAAAAAATGGCACAGAATTACTATTCTAGACACAGAATTGTGAACAGAATTTGACATATTTAAGTCTTTAAGTTTTTGAGCTGTCGTTTTTACATGTTTCTAAATGTACAGACAAGCAGATCGTCAACTAAATTTTGGATATAGCTCTACATTTGAAAGATGTCTACACTGTAAATGTTGAATTTATGCACCCATTTCATCCATATACCTCTCTTCATTTTGTAGTTATACCAAAAATAGCCGGAAGAGCAGATTTTCTCTGAACGGAAAGTTTAATAGAAGTCTACAATGCTGTTTTGAAAACCGTACTCCTTATTTCATCCGTCTACCTCAAAACGTTTTCGAGGTCTTTGTTACAAACGCATGGATAGACAGCTATTCTGAAAGGAAAAATTAACCTTCCAGAGGGTGCGCGTATGTGAGAGATACACTTGAGATGAATTTCGTTTTATTACTTTCAGATCTGGTGTCACTGGGAACGCCTGTCTTTGGCTATTTGTCCCCCTGCCTTTCAGCTACTTTCAGTTGCCATCGTAAGTTTGTGGCGTTCATAGGTCTCTGCCGATCAGATGATGGTATTTTAGAGATACGCGCGACCGTTCATGTAAGTTTTTGTCATATCTGATTTTGTATGATTTTACAAAAAAATCTGTATTGCTTTAGACTGGCGACAGCTGGCAAATGCAGTCACGAAGGAAAATGTTGAAAAAATCACCCACATCTCTAAAATGTGAGCTAAAATGAAAGGTGCTAAAGAGAAAAGTCGAACCAGGTATTGAAGAAGTGGAAGATGAGACATCAGGGAAAAAACCTTGCTAAAAAGAAAAGTGGATTGGAACCAAGAGGTTCAGTTGTGAGATTTGCCAGAAATTTATATGTTTGGAGCACACTAAACATATTTGCTCAAATTGCAACGCTGCAATGAAATAGCAATGAAACTGTTTTCTTCCTTTTCATATCTAAATTTCATTTACTTTTTCTTTTCTATATATAAATTCTTTATTTCTGCTCTTCTATATTTTATATGAAAATTGTTCGGTCAAAATATCGGCCATTTCATTTATATTATTTTTAAAGCAATTCAGTGAACCTGTGGTCATTTTATATTGTTATTGCAATCGATGTTACTATTCTTTCTGCTTCTCTTTAAGAAAAAATATTTAAAGTGATGGTAGTTATTAATCCTAAGCTATTTCCAACATAGTTTTAATAGTTACGCTTTTGAAAATTTGCAATTTACTATAGCGTATGTGGGAAATACGCGCGACCTTTCATATTGGTATGACGGCCGTGCCCGCTGGAAGGTTAATATAAGACTACAATGATGTTGTGAAAACCGTATTCCCAATTCATCAAATTTTGCATCAAATTGTCAATTGCCTAAGAGTTACATCCATTACGGCCAGGAATTTCAATAGCGTTGTCATCAAGGCTGATGAATGTCATATCCACATCAAACATTCCACATAACATATCGACATTAACTCAAAACATCGATTAGCAAAATGGACACAATTTGGCATTTAATTCATTCATAATAACTGTAGATATTTATTATATTTTCCCCACATCCGCCTAATTGCCCATTGTTTATTACCTTCTATATTCGAAGGTATTTGAATGCGATATCACAAAAACACAACAAGCTTGAAAAATGGAATTTCATGAGTCTTGATTTCAGAGTTATTGAACCGTACTAAATTTTGAACCTTAACAATGAAAAAGGCCATAATACGTATTTGATTCCCTTCACTAATGTATGAGGCTATTCCATTAATTAACGTATTAGGCTATTCCATTCACTAATATTTGAGGCTATTCCATTCACTAATATATGAGGCTATTCCATTCATTAATATATGAGGCTATTCCATTCACTAATATATGAGGCTATTCCATTCACTAATATAGAAGGCTATTCCATTCACTAATATAAGAGGCTATTCTATTCACTAATATATGAGGCTATTCCATTCACTAATATAGGAGGTTATTCCATTCACTAATATAATAGGCTATTCCATCACTAATATAAGAGGCTATTCTATTCACTAATATATGAGGCTATTCCATTCACTAATATAAGAAGCTATTCCATTCACTAATATATGGGGCTATTCGATTCACTAATATATGAAGCTATTCCATTCACTAAATAAAGAACGCTTGTGAACGCTGTCAATTTATAAGAAAATCGTGGATTGAATACTCCATACCGTTATTAAAAAAAAGCTTTCTTCTTTATTTAATATATTTTACCTTTTTATGGCAGTTTAATTTGATGTTTTTACTATTCATAAATAATATTGTCAATAAATTACAATGAAGCGATAAGAAAAAAAGAAATATGTAATCTATTTCTTTAAATTCCCTCATTGATTCCATTCCAATTCTGATCCGATACCTATTCTTTCTAAATATTTTTGAGAGAACTTAAAATACGGGCGCTGTTTAAAATACGATAAATCACCGATTTAATGGATTTCAAATCAACGAACTCCAGCTTCAACGGACAGGATCTGAATAATGTAACAAATGTAGTTGGCAACTGAAATTTAAGGCTTTTTTTGCAGCGTTCTAACACGCAAAGAGTTTTGTTACTGATCGGATACCTGAAATTAAATATCTCACATTTACATTCAAAGGCACAATCTCAAGGGTTATATGATATTTTAAAAATTGGTAACTCCAAGTGTTAGGACACAACCTTACCGAAGTTAGTTTGGCAAATCTAGGATTTATTGTTCTCTTCACCAAAAAAGGTATCCGCTTACTGCTTATATTTCCAAGCTCATTATCATACAATGAAGATGTAAATGTCTGTCGCCGTAGAAATGATACTTGTAAAAGAGTAAATTTATTTTTTGATACAAAAATTCATCTTAGTATCTAGAGTTAGATTTACGCAAATTCAATTTTTTTTCAAATAGAGTTCCAAATTCTGATTCCAAATGTTTGTACAAATTTGAAAATTGTAATTTGTTTTTTAATGCAAAAATTCATCTTAGTGTTCAGATTTAGATTTACACAAACTCAATTTTTTTCAAATAGAATACCTGATTCCAAATGTTTGTACAGATTTCAAAATTGTAATTTATTTTTTAGTACAAAAATTCATCTTAGTGTTCAGATTTAGATTTACACAAATTCAATTTTTTTCAATTAGAATACCTGATTCCGAATGTTTGTACAAATTTCCCAAATTAAAACAGTCGAAAAACATGGAATTTTTTTAAAAATTTTGAATCAATGGGAAATAAATTGTAAGCAACTAAAGTTTGGAATAACTAATATTAAACAATGTTTCATGTTTTTGCAGTATAATTCAAGATATAACAGATCTTTAATAAGAATTTTTATTTATACTTAATAAACGAGACAAAAAGAATCGAATTTTAGAAGTATGAAAGTTTATCATGCATTTTTTTTTCATATATATATCAGTTGCAAATTTTTGAATAGAAAGATGCAAACATTTCGATGTCAATCTGAGGAGTAAGATGTAAACATCATTTTCTAAATTTTATATGTTTCTTTCAATTGAATTTTAAAATGTGTCACAATAACCAAAAGTTTTATAAATAACATTCTTTTCGCTTTCTTTTGGAAACTATCTCAAATTTACAAAAAAGATTCTGATAAAAGGAATGAAAACAATTCTTTAAAAAATTTAGTATTATAGTATTAATAAAGTATGGTAGAAGTTTCAACATGTATACAAATTTGTGGTGCCAGGTATATCATTTCTCGCCATTGAACGTCACCTGTGACCTCACTTCCCGCTATTACGCAGCCCTCTGGTGGAGAAAACATGAGCAAAGTGCAGTTCATGTCTGGACGAGGCATGATTACGACCTTCAAAAAACAACCGAAGACGCATGTGTGAAGACGGAAGACGAAATGACGATATATTGTTAAAAGACGAACTTGTATGTTAATAGACAAACTTGATCATCCATTCCATCCTGTAAATGTGTCATCACCATTTGTTCGTCATTAATCTAACTTCATCGTCATCCATTAAATTTTAAAGTATCATCTGGACTCTTTATTGCTTGGCCATCACGACACCCCCACAAATTCATTATGTTATTTTTGCTTCTCTCTGAAATTCTCTCAGAAATCTACGGTGGATTCAAAATGGGCATCAGTGATGGCCATATAAGATTTATATGGCCATTGATGCTTTTGATTTCCTAGAGGTTCAACATAATTTTTAATTCTAATTCTCAACTAAGTTTTTCTAATTTAGTAAAAATGAATAAAATTAGAAAAACAATTAACTTTGATTGACATGTTCAAAAAGAGATTTTTTTTAATTCAATAAAGACATATAAAATGTAAACAACATTTTTCAACCATTAAATGAATACATTTTAAAATTAATTTCTCATTATCTAGATATTAATTCCTCCAGATCAAGTTCAATTAATTTATCCAGATCAATTTATTTAGATAGCTGAAGTTTTGTTATAATTGAACTTTTATAATCTCATATTTTCATACATTTTATCATGATACAATGCAGAAATCTGGAAGCTTGTTTAATTATTGGAATGTTTGAATTAAATATGTATGAGGATGTATACACAACACTTAAAACCCAGAAACGTAATATACATTTATCTTTCGTTGTTTCATTATAGTCATCTTTAATTATGATCATCTGTAATGAATTATCTTCCAGTTATTTCATTACAGTCATCTGGGCATACAAGTACAATATACAATTTAAGCATGAATTAAAACTATATATTGTATTTTCAACTTTTAAACCGATTGTTTAATAGTGGGAGCTTTAAATCGCGAACGAATTTTTATAATGATGCATTTAATTATGTTTTTTCCAATTTTAAAAGGCAACAGGAAAATATTTATCATGATACATTCTTTAGTCTCTTAGTTTTGTTGAAATTTAAAGATATCTGGATATGTGAAAAGAATGTCGGAAGTGATAAAATGATGTTTTTATATCAATAGCATTATTGAATGAATGTGGAAAGTAACATTCATTCTTGTTGTTCGAGAATTGCGCTTTTAAAATTATTCAAAGATGTCTCCGTTTTTATCCACAGATTATTCTTTTTTTTTTTTCTAGATCGTTTCCCAGATTTCCAATTTATTTAATGCCAGTACTCTAAGCGAAGACCTGCGCAATCAGATGTAAGGACTCTAAGCAATCACACATTTTTAACCAGATGAAGTGCGCTTTTAAGATTATTCAAAGATGTCTCATCTGCAGATTTTTTTCCTTAGAAAATTAATTATTTCCAAGATTTCCAGCTTATTTAATGCCAGTACTCTAAGTGACAACCGGAGCTATCATATTTAAGTGCTCTAAACAATCGTACGTTCTTAACCAGATGAAGTGGGCTTTAAAAGTTATTCAAAGATGTCTCCGTTTTCATCCGCAGATTATTCTTTTTTTTTTCTAGAAAATTAATTATTTCCAATTTATTTAATGCCAGTGCTCTAAGCGAAGAACAGAGAAATCAGATTTAAGTGCTCTAAGGAATCACTCATTCTTAACTAGACGAAGTGCGCTTTAAAAATTATTCAGTCTCATCCGCAGATTATTCTTTTTTTTTTCCTCGAAAATTCATTATTTCCAAGATTTCCAATTTATTTAATGCCAGTACTCTAAGAGAAGTCCAGAACAATCAAACTTATGTGCTCTAAGCAATCGCACATTCTTAACCAGACGAAGTGTATATTCACAAAGCATCGCATTGAGTACCGAAATAGAGCACATTTCTTTCGAAATGTAACTCGGGAAAAACGTGAATAGGTCCAACTTTTAGTTTAAAATCTTTCGTGGCTTTCAGGAAATCTGGTTTATTTCCGACCCTCGGTCCGCAAGTTGCTAAGAGAGCGAGGAAAATTTATGTGCATTTCAAACACGGATATCCAATAGAAAGAACCCGCAAAATTTGATTTCCTTGCCAAATGTCTAGTGGTACGGCTCTGTGCTGTGCATAGAAATGGATAAATAATGCTATAGGCGTGTTGTTGATGGAAAATAATACATTTATCTCAAAGTTCGGGATATGTATGAAGTTGCAGACGCTCATACGTATGCATACTTTTTTAGAATATTCCTCCGCTCTCAGTATGTATTTTTTGAAGCACAAATTTGATAATGCAAGGCAAGAATTTTATATGAGTCTGCTTTAAATAAGAATTCGCTGCCTGATCAAGATTCTGTTGCGTTTAAATTTATTTATTTATTTTGTGCGACAAACTAAATAAATAAATAAAACCGTTAATATAATAATAGAGCAGAGTTTTAATAAAAAATTAACGTTTCAGCATATGCGTCCCCTTTTAAGACTTTAATACATACGAGGAGTCTTTTTGGCTGTAAATTTTTAGAGAATATTCCATATTTTATCGATTATGTTAACTAAAATATGCCGTATTTAATATTTAATATTTTTTGTTATATATAAATTTTATTTCACTATGGAAGTTTTAGCAAGGATATGGAATATTTAACTTTCTTTTTACACACCTTAGGCGTTATGATCACTTTATTTTATGAGGCCGTGGTGATCTGGTCTCGGTTTCGGAACGGAGGGTTGCAGGTTCGAGACCCGATTCCACCTAAGAACCGCCGTGTAAGCGGGTCTGGTGCACGTTAAATCCGTCGGGGCCAAACGTCCTAACACTATTCTGGGGTGGAAGTTTGGAGAGGGGGTGCCAGCTCAGGTTTTGTCCTCTTCATCTGACCACGGTTCAAAATGACGAGGTCCGTTCCAAAATAGCCTAGTGTTGCTTCAAAACTGGATGTTAATATAACTAAGTAAAACTAAACTCAATTAATTCACTGACATAGAACCCTCTATAATGGTCATTTACGGCCCCTTTAAATTTCCGAACAGCCCTACTATTGCTTTACAACGGGAAGTTAATATAACTAAATTAATTCACTGATATAGAGCCCTCTGTAATAGTAATTTATGGCCCCTTTAAATTTCAGAGCTTCTTTCTTCATTCAGTTTTTTGTTCGCAATCCGTTTACATAAAACTTAATTTTTTCATTATAAGTAATTTCTTATGTGTAAAAATATGTTCTGTATAAAAACATCAAAAACCAAATATTTTAACAAACATTTTGCATTTCCCATCATCTTAACTTTAAATGAATTTAAAGCGTTAATACCTGTACAGAGTAAATCCAACCTTCTCTTTCTATCCCTGCAATCTATCACATTGCTAAGCAACACTATGGCTGTTCTGGGATACACTTCTTAAGTTTGAACTACGGAGAGATATCGAGGGCGACACCTGGCTGGCACTACCCTCTCCACATCACACCACACCAGCAGGAGGATGTTCGACCCCGACGAATTTACCGTGCACCAGACCCATATACACGTTTTGTCACTGTTTTAATTCTTAATCACGGTGGGGGCCCCCTGAGTAGCGGGGCCCAGGTATATAGCACCCGCTGCAATCCCCGGATAGCCGGTCCTGCCACCATATGCCAAAGACCCACGTGATGGATAATTGCACTGTAAATCAAGTGGAAACCGTCTTTACATTAAAACGGATAAGAAGTTTGGAGATAAATACCGGTGTTGTTTTCATCATGTGACCACTTTCAAAATTAGGAGAACGATTTGAACTCAGCTTCAGCTCAGATTTTACTTATACATAAATTCATTTCCCGCCGTTTTATAGATATTACTGCAATCTTTGCCTCATAATGGCGTCAGTCGATGCTCAGTCAGCCACATGGAAACAAGCTTATAGACTTTCAGTATATATAACATTATTATTGTTCAAAACACTGTTTTAATTCTTAACCACGGTGGGCCCCCTTCTCAGTCACGGGGCCCAGGTGCATAACACCTGCTGCACCCCCAGATGGCCGGTTTGGCCACCAGGCCACCACATGCCAAAGACCCGCGTGATGGATTAGTGCACTGTAAATCAAGAGGAAACCGCCTTTACATTAAAACGGGTAAGAATTTTGATGTTGTTTTCATCACCAAAATACCGATGTTGTTTTCATCATGCGATTATTTTCAGAATCATGAGAATCTTTCCAAGACAGCCCTTATGCCACTGCCAGAACAAGATATTAATAAATAAAAACGAGACACCATTATAAGGATATTACATGTAAACGAGATTCAATTATAGAATCAAACATCTCTTTAAAGCAACTAAATACACTGGAAATTCCCCCAGTTTGCACAAATTTTTCCACTTGAATTATTATATCATAGGGGATTGTTGTGAAAATAGTTATATTGCAGATTCGATTGTCATAATAATTAATAACATATCTGAATTGATATATCTGGAATTTAGGTAAAATGCAACCATCTGAGTGAGAATAAAGAGATTTTTAATTTCAAAAATGTCGCAATCGATTAATTTCAAAATAATACGGGTAATAATTATATAATTGTTTAAAAGTTCAGAATACTTATATAAATCCGTGGTCCACATACTCTTAGTTTTAATCGACTTTATTTTTCTTATTATCGACGATCGAAAATTTCTCTTCAATCAGAGCTGTTCCTAGATGAGAATTCGACCTAATTCTGAAAGCTTTTCGCTTAAATTGTTTCCTACGTCGATTGTTGGACCATTACTAGTTAAACTGCAAGAAATATTTCCTGAAAAGTTTATATTATTCCATAAAAGTTTATGAAGGTTGCATTAGAAATGATTATTTAAACGACAAGTGTTAAAAATGCTAATTTTGAAATTGATTTATTATATATTCTGAAATAGAATAGGACAATATCTCCTTAGATTATATATAGAATAGAATATATTAGAATATATATAGAATAGAATATATTAGAATATATATA
>JAPMOQ010006205.1:199165-211952 GCA_026543055.1 Argiope trifasciata
CAATATTAAACAGTATTGTGAATATTGATCAATATCATACAATATTGTACACTATTTGTGTGCTATTAGATTAATGTTAAACATCCCTAAAAAAGGAACGTTTAAAAAATGCTAAAATAAAAGAATTTTAAAATACATAAAATTATAAAAGTACATAAATTAACGAATAGTTCACAGCAGTACGAACATCAAATAGAGATAAAATTATTCATAATTTTAAAATTTTAGTTTTATTTTTCATAAAATTATGAAAAATGTCATTTTTAAAGCCCAGAAGAACAAAATTTATTTAGGAAACACTTTATGTCATTTATGGGCTGGCATTTGTCATTAATAATTAATTAAAACAAAAGCATGACATAGATTAGAAAAATTTCAAAGTTGAAATGTTTATTTATGTAAAAAGTTAGGCGTATCTTTCTAAACGTCCTTAAAAATGCATGAATAAGTTAATGAGACAGTGCAACTACAGAGGAGTTGTTCGATTTATCATTTAGTGACAAATGCTATGCATGCGTAGTTAAAAATATCTATATCTTTAGAAATTATGAAATATCTAAGAGATCATTCATGTACACTTATTGAATGCGATATGAAAAATCTAATCCTGAAATAAAAATTATCGTTTGCTTAAGATCAGATAGAAATAAAAATAATTTAATTTTCTTAACATATAAAATATCTTACTACTTTTTCATTACTTAAGAATATAGTAAAAGTCTTGATTCAGAAATTTATTTCAGATACATTAATCTTTTTCAACAAAAGCAATAATAACAAAAAAAAACCATTCAAATATTTGATGAACCAAAGAAATGCGTCTGACTTGAATTTTTTTAAATGAAACTTCTGTTAAAAATCATAATTAGAAGTAAAAAAAAATAATTAAAAGTAAGAGAAAACTCACAACTAAATCAGTGAAACAATGAAATATTTGAGAAAATTTAAATAGATGTATTTTTTTTAATTCTATCGAATTATAGCTGATAATTATTCTTGTGCGAGATAATATTTTCAGAAATTATCTCCATAGTCAGAAAAATTTAGATTCATTTTTAATTAGTTATAACAAATTCAAGTGTTAAATAATTTCTTTGAAATATACGCTCCCATCTCAAAAAAAAAATTATTTTTCGTACTTTATTTCTGACAGCTTGGCTTCTCAAACGGCGAGAATAGACATACATAATTTTCGCTTTTAGTATTAATATATATAACTGTAATTAAATATCAAATAGAAATGATTCCTTCATATGAAAGTATCATGATAATACATCATGAAATGTTATTTTTAAATTTTTAATCGTTTCCAAATTTTTTTAAAGAAATTTTGCATTTCTTGTTCAAGAAATGTTTGATAAACACTAAAAAAAATTAAATAATAATTTTGAACCGTTATCTATGTGAAAGTTTTGGTATATTATAAAAATAATTGATTCATAATTTTGATCATTAGCACTTTTTATTATGAACTGGATCCTCTGATAAAACGACCAGCCCTTTATAAAAATCCATTATGTTTACCCGGGTAATGACAAGTTGGAGCTTTTGTGGACTCAATTACGCGAATGATTCATGAGGATTAATAATCCGTGTCACTGAAATTATATTCTTCATGATTGGTTTGACGAGTACTACAGGCATAAATTGATCACCTAGCTTTCCAAACATAGACTAGTCGAATCTATCGTAGAATTGAATCCTCTCATTCCATATTCAAACAACAGCTGCTGAATAACCCTAATGGCTTCTAATACATGACTATAAGAAATTTTAATGGCTTCTAAAACATGACTATAAGAAATTATAATGGATTCTAAAACAGGACTATGAGAAATTATAATGGATTTTAAAACAGGACTATAAGAAATTATAATGGATTCTAAAACAGGACTATAAGAAATTATAAAAGCTTCTAAAACATGATTATAAGTAATTATAAGGGTTTCTAAAACATTATTATAAAAAATTATAATGGCTTCTAAATATTAGAATATTCTAAATATTAGAAACTATAATAGCTTCTAAAGCATAAATATAAGAAATTATAATGGCTTCCCAAACATGACTGTAAGAAATTATAATGGCTTTCAAAACATGGCTACGAGAAACTAGAGTTCTATTCGAAAAAAAGAATTAAGTACAAAAAATCCATCACCTTTCAAACAAAATAATTATGAAAGACTATCGTGGTTCTCATCATGATTCATTTCTCATAATTCTCATTTCTCAGGACGAAATCATTACTGTGTCGAATCGGTGTTCTTTACCAAGTTCGGAGAGTTTTAAGCAGGTACCATAATGCTTATAGCACTCAAGTATGTAAATAAAGATTCGTAAAACGAGAGGAAGAAAAATTAGCTGTGCTACTTTTTCAACTATTATTTTACGCATTTATTGGACTCCAAATTATCCATGGTTATTCTATAAAATGGTAGAAAAAGTATAACTCATCCCAATTTTTTTTAATAGATTAGAGATTAGATTAGAGATTAGATTTTTAGAGTAAAAAATTTTCATTTTATTTAGGTCATTATGCATTCAGTTATGAAGCAATAAACCGTAGATTTCTGTATTATAAAATCTTTAGTTTAATTTATAAAAATTCGAAAGCTTTTCATCATTTTTAAAACACTTTTATATGAATGAATGAAGTGTTTTTAAAAAATATTCCAGAAACAACAACCGCATATAATTTTAGGATAATAATAATCTTTTAAAAAAAGTATAATTTCAACCAAATTAATTTTTTTTAAATCCGGTAATAGTTAAGATAAATTACCTTCCACTAAATGGAGAATGTAAGGAGTTGTTATATTAGATTAGCTTTATTATATTAGCTTAGCTTTATATTAGATTAGTTTATATAAAGCAGACAGAACACTTCTAGACTGAAAACTAATCTGATTTACTCTAATCATCGATTGAGGACTTCATCAAAGCGAGGAATCTGACTTACATAACAATCTGACTAATGGATAGTTACTGATTACTCATGATCAGACAGAATCTCTACAATGATTAGGGAAGTGATTTTATGTGTTTCAAAGTCACGGGTATGATTTGGAGCATTACGTAACTAAGAATCGCTCAGACACCATTTTCATCTTTAAGATAGCTTAAAATATCATCAGATATAACTTCTGCTAAATCTGTGCATCAAATTTTGTGCATTTAGCTTTTTTTATTCCGTTGTTATCGTGTTAACTTGCTTTCAGACAGCCAGTCAAACAGACTTCCCTTCAATGGATTTCCTTCCAAATATGTAAATTTTGCAAAAAGACTACATACCGAATTTTGTCTGTCTTACTCAAAGCAAGTTATCGTGTTCACAGACAGATAGACAAATGGAAAGACTCACAGACATAATTCTAAAGATGTGCTTTATGAGACATTTTCATCTTTAAGATAGCTTAAAATATCATCAGATATTATTTCTGTTAAATCTGTGTACTGAATTTTGCGCATTTGGCTTTCTTTATTCCGTTGTTATCGTGTTAACTTGCGTTCAGACAGCCAGTAGACAGACTTCCTTTCAATGGATTTCTTTCAAAATATATAAATTTTGCGAAAAGACTATATACCGAGTTTCATCTATCGTTCTCAAAGCAAGTTATCGCGTGCGCAGACATTGAAACAAATGGAAAGACTCACAGACATAATTCTAAAGATGTACTTTATCGAGAGATCGAGGTCAGAATCTCGATTATGAGAACACGAGTAATCTATGTAGAAAAAATAAAAAAAGTAAGATGTCATTTTAAGCGAAGATTAGCAGCGAAACAGGAATGTGCATTCATCTCCTTTTAAATCTTTAACAAATAAGATTTGTTTTCAATATGATAACTTATTTCATATTTTTGTCTAAATTATTAGATGCCAACACATCTGAAACGCCTATCGGCATGTAATTGTATCATCAGATATAACTTCTGTTAAAACTATGTATTAAATTTTATGCATTTAGCTTTCTTTATTCTATTGTTATCATGCTAACTTGCTTTCAGACAGCCAGTCAGACAGACTTCCTTTCAATGGATTTCCATCCAAATATGTAAATTTTACGAAAGGCTAAATACCGAAATTCATCTATCTTGCTCAAAACAAGTTATCGTGTTCACACACAGATAGACAAACGGAGAGACTCACAGACATAATTCTAAAGATGTGCTTTACGAAATCGAGGTCAGAATCTCGATTATGAGTACACAAGTAAACTCTGTAGAAAAATAAAAGGTTAAGATGTCCGCTTAAACGAAGATAAGCAGCGAAACGGGAATGTGCATTCTTTTCCTTTTAACTCGTTAAAAGATAAGTTTTGTTCTCAATATGATAACTTATTTCATATTTTTGTCTAAATTATGAGATTTTAACATGTCTGAAACTCTTATTGGAGTAATTGTGCAAAGGTTAAAAGATCTAAAAGTTGGTTAAAATATTAAACAGATGAATACTGTAAGGACAGATTAACCCTAATAGAGAAATAAAATGCACCAATAAAAGCATATACGCCGACTTTTTGGCAGAAACCGATCTCGAAACTAAGATTGTCTAATCTCGAAGCAAAAACAACGGATCACTAAAAGGAGCAACTAAAAAAACTAAATTACTTCAAAAACTCTTTTACCAAGCAACGAAAGTAAAACTCTACTTGTACCAATCAAAAAAAAATTTAATGAAAATGTACCAACAAAAATTTAAATTTTACTTGTGAATAAAAAAAGATTTTTAATGAAAATGCACCAACGAAAGTAAAAATTCTACTTTTAAAGTACTTCTTCTCCTCAGAAAGAAGAAATTTAATGTGTACCAAGTTCAGATATAAGGCACATTTTCGGTATAACCGGTATAGCCGGGACTCGAATTAAAATCTTCTAATCTCGAAGCAAAGCTCCATTACTAAAAGGAGTTACTAAAAAAACTAAATTACTTCAAAAACTCTTTTACCAAGCAACGAAAGTAAAATTCTTCTTGTATCAATAAAAAAAATTTAATAAAAATCTACCGACAAAAAAAATTTAATAAAAATCTACCAAAAAAATATTTTTTTAATGAAAATATATCAACAAAATTTTTTTAATGAAAATGCACCAACAGAAATAAAAATTCTACTTTTAAAGTATTTCTTCTGCTCATAAAAAAGTTATTTAATGTGTACCGAATTCGCATATACAACACATTTTCGGTACAACCAGGTCTCGACTCTAAAGTCTTCTAATCTCGAAACAAAGCTCTATCACAAAGCACTAAAATAAACTAATGAAAAAAAGAAACTAAATTACTTGAAAAACTTTTTAAATACTGAAATTTAACACTGGAATCAATAGCAGGCACTCATGCTCCAAAACCATTATTCTGCATATTATATGGCAATGAAAAATGCAATTCGTTGCCATTTCTTTTAGTCCGATTGAATTCCAGAAAAAAAGTGGCAAGTAAAAGTTAGTTTTGTGGAAGAAGAGGCAAAAATCAATGAGTTTCGAAGATAGATGATTTCCCCCGGATCTATTGCCACATCGTAAAATACGTTTTCATTTTTCCTTAGTGGCGTTTGCGGTCGTAGATAGAGCCGATATCTCGAGAGTTTCTAATCTATGAAAGGGAGAAATTTTTTTTTCGTTACCTTTAGTCGTGGGAAGGCAGAATTGTGTAAGAGAAGCGCACTTTCGGAGTTGGGAAATGCCATCTGCTCTACAATCGACGAAATGTCTTCGCCAAAAATAAAATCCGGATGATGAGTTCTGTCATATTAGTCATCTACTGTCTTCGCCATCTCGTAAATTTCGATGGGCCTTGTTTTTTCATACTTTCCTGGAAGAGAACCCTTTTTTAAACTAGGATATGAATTCTATTAAAAGAATTTTTTTTAATGTTCTAAAAATAATCAGGGAAAATATAGGCAAGGTTTCCTGCGCCAAAATAATACACTTAAAGCATCCGACTACGTCAAAAACAATGGTTACCGAACAATTGGCGATTTATTATTATTCCTATTATTTCTTGTAGTTTCAGACTTTTCTCTTTCCAATACAGTTTATATTTTCTAAGAAAAGGAAGGCCTGAACTATCATCCAGGGTCACATACTTTACAACTAAAATGTGTCTTTGACTTCAATTTTCATCAAAATTCTCCACCGTTAACATGATATCTCAAAAACTAATAGAGTAGATACGTAAAAATGTCAGCTTGTGTTTTAAATAATATGGGTAATGGATGAATCCAAAGTTTTAGTGTTGGTGAAATACTTTTTCATTTATAGGAGTTTTTAGAAAAATTAAATTATAAATTTATAGAAAAAATGTATATATACATGTAATTACCCATAATTTATTTGCATTACAAAACTTTTCTTAGATTTTGGTTCATTTCATATTCTTTAAATTGTGTAGAAAGAAAAATAAGATAATTGTTGCATTCCAATTTTATATAGAGTGTTAACCGTTTTGGTTAAAGTTTCATTAAAATTTACCACAAATATTCCTGTTTCTCAAAATATATTACATTTTCAAATAAGTTTGATGTATTTATAGTGTTTATCATTGACAATACATCTAAAAACAATAGTTTCTAAAATAACACAATTTTTCAAAATATTTCCTCCGAACGTATTCGGATACCTTAAACCTTATCTGTGCAATATTCTTGTTCAGATAATGAATTAATTCGTCTTTATCTTGTTTCTGCAAGAAAAATAAGCAAAATATGTAAGTCAGAAAATAAAAATAAAAGCAAAGAAGATTCATTTGGGATTGAAAAATAAATAGGAATTTAATTACCACCTTTTACGCTTATTTTATAGAGCATATTTTAAATGTTAGTGGTTTCTCAGTACTAGAAGAAAATTTTATAAATATGCGACAAAATTTTAGTATTACCATTAGCTACATAATATGTACATTATTTTTAACTCAAAAAATAACTTCAAAACTTCATAACTTCAAAATAAGGTTCCTTGCTTTTCAAAATCACTATAGCCAAAAACCCTGATTGAAAATACTGAAAAACATTTAATTATTCCTCAAGCCGTATTCAGAACTTTCTTGTGAGTTAGAAGAGCAAAAATAAATAAATAAATAAATAAATATATTTTACATTTACATCATCAAGAAATTCACAGCAGTACAAACATAGTGTTCATAACTCTGGTGTTATAGCAAGTGAACAGAAAATGATTACAATATCCCACCTTAACATTTCCGAAATAAGTCTGTAAATAAACTCGAATAAAAATGCATTGAAAAGGATTAAAATATTCCCACTAGCAAGTTCTGACTTAGAATTATTATTCTCTCTTAAACTAAAGTAAATAATATTTTAATATACCTTTTACTCTCCTTTTCATCTAAGCATCTAGTTTAAATTATGATTCTTAGCCAATATTATCTGATGATCAATTTTAATATTATTTCTGAAATGAACTGAATTCTTAATTTAATAGATCAGCATAGCTCTCTGCAAAGTAGATACAAACTCAGAATGTAGGATTTTTTAACATGCCCATCTAGAAATTATATCTGTTTTCAGCATAGATTCGGTATTCAGTCAATATTAGAGGACTCTATAAACTTTTAATATGCCTTTTACTCGCCTTTTCATCTAAGCATCTAACTTAAATTATGATTCTTAGCTAGTATTATCTGATGACCAATTTTAATATTATTTCTGAAATGAACTGAATTCTTAATTTAACAGATTAACATAGCTCTCTGCAACGTAAATAGATAAAACTCAGAATGTTTAATATGTTCATCTAGAATGTTGGTTTCAGTATAGATTCGGTATTCAGTCAATATTAGAGGACTCTCAAGATGTTAAGAATGATGATTGTCTCGGCTTTGAAGCTGGAAAATTCTAAATTCGTGTATGAGAGAATGATGTGAATTAACTCGGACATCGAAAATCAATCGCCCTATTTTTGATGTGGTGCAAAAGTTTAAAATAGTTGTGGCTTCTGATGGCACTTATTATAGACAAACCCACTTGAATTTAAGACGAAGTTTTTACGTCTTTTGCTTTTCAATAGCGCCATCTAGTGCAAAGAGTGAGGCTGCGGTAGTCTGGTTGGTAAAGCGTCAGTCTCGTAACCGAAAGGTAGCGAGTTCTGTCCTCGTCTAGGCCAAAGAAAGCCGTGTTGGCTAATGGCAGTTGGCTACTGGTTAATAGGTCGTGACTGCAAAATCCTGTAAGTTCCCATAACCTCTGGTGGTACTGAATCAGGAATAAGTCGGTCTCTGATTTGGATCAAAATTCTCACTTGCGGATGTATGAATGAGTTTGACAGCCCCCTAAAAAGGGTTGTGTCGTGTGTGTTCGAGCAAAGTCGTACTTTCACCTTAACGGTGCTCGTTAACAACGAAAGGCGCACGCGTCTACATTCATTCGAAAGAGCTACTCTCGTTCGGATAGTATGACCGAGTGGCATTAGACCAACCCGACCGATTGCCAAGAGTAAGATTTAACAACTCAAGCATCGCATTCACTTGCACAACCCCTTTTCACAGGGGGGCACATTCACTCATCTCACAGATAGAACAGAGGACGAACAACCATGCCCGAACCGGGAGTCGAACGCTGGGCGTATAGATCGCGGGGAAGACGAGCTACCCTTGTGCAAGAACGCTAGCGCTAAATGGGCCGCCGTGGCCAGGTGGTAAGGTCTTGGCTTCGGAACTGGAAGGTTTCAGGTTCGAGACTCGATTCCACCGAAGAACCGCCGTGTGAGGGGGTTAATCTATCAGGCCAAACGTCCTCCCGCTGGTGTGGCGTGGTATGGAGAGGGGGTGCCAGTTCCGGTGTCGTCCTCGTCATCTGACCATGGTTCGAAATGATGAGGTCCGTCCCAAAATAGCCCTCGTGTTGTTTTAAAACGGGATGTTAATATAACTAAACTAAACTAAAAAGCTAGCGCAAAAGTTTCGAAAAAATAAGGAAGCGACCCCGATGTCCTTCTTGTAATCTGACCACAATTCAGAAATAAGTTATCTGTCACAATATATACTTTTTGTTGCCTTGAAACGAGATATTAATATAACTAAACTAAACTGTCATGACGCAAAGAATCGGTATCATGCAATTAATACCATTGTGTCTTATGTTTTAAGTATTTGAACTCTTAGTGGTCGTTGTTTCTTTAAATAGCAACCTACGCAAAGTCTCCTATGTCAAAAAGAAAGATTGTTTTTATAATGATCAAAACATTAAAGGGGTGGCGATTGAAAACAAACAGCTGAAAATATAAACTAATTCTCATTTTTATTAAATGAAGTTTCAATTTATTTTACCACGGTAGTACACAAATACAGATGTATATAGCTGCAGCTACTAAAACTAACCCCTTAATAAGCAATTTTATTTTTGCTGTTACTGGCTACTTGCCAATCACCACGATATGAAACGTTAGTGGAATTTAACTAGATGGAATTTTTGATATAAGACCTTTTGCACTTTCACTGCCGATATAGGAAAGTTATAAATACGTTCCTATTTGACCTAAATGCATTGTCATCTGCTTTTCCTTACTATTTGAATTTGATATCATCATACAGAGATATATATAGCTGCAGATACTAAAACATACTTCTTAAAAACCAATTTTATTTTTGTTGTTGCTGGCTACATGATAATCACTTCAATATGAAACGTTAGTGTAATTTAACTGAATGGAATTTTTGATATACGACCTTTTGCACTTTCACTGACGAGTTAGGAAAGTTATAAATACTTTCTTATTTGACCTAAATGCATTGTCATCTGCTTTTCTTTATTGTTTGAATTATATATCATCACACACACAGATGTATACACTGAAGTGACAAAAGTCATGGGATGACTGTTAATATCATGTTGGTCCTCCTTTTGCCCGGCGAAGTGCAACAACTCGACGTGTCATGGAGTCCACAAGTCGTTGGAAATCCTCTGCAGGAATATTGAGCCATGCTGTCTGTATAGACGTCCATAATTGTGAAAGTGTGGATGGTGCAGGAGTTTGGGCACGAACGGACCTTTCGATGATGTCCCATAAATGCTCGATGGGATTCATATCAGGCGATCTAGGTTGCCAGATCATGCGCTGGAATCGTCCGGAATGTTCTTCAAACCAATCGCGAACAATTCTGGCCCGGTGACATGGGGCATTGTCATCCTTAAAAATCCCATCGTTGTGTGGGTACGTGAAGTCCATGAATGGCTGCAAGTGATCTGCAAGCAGCTGAACATAACCATTTCCAGTCAATGATCAGTTCAGTTGCACCAGAGGACTGAGTCCAGGCCATGTAAAAACAGCCCACACCATTATGCAGCCGCCACCAGCTTGAACAGTGCCTTGCTGACAGTTTGGGTCCATGGCTTCGTGGGGTCTGCGCCACACTCGAACTCTACCATCAGCTCGTAACAACTGAAATCGTGATTCATCTGACCACGCCACGGTTTTCCACTGGTCTAGGTACCAGTCGATAGGCTCACGAGCCCAGGAGAGTCGCTGCAGGCGATGTCGTGCTGTCAGTAAAGGCACTCGAGTCGGTCTTCTGCTGTCATAGCCCAAAGAAGACAAATTTCGCCGCACAGTCCTATCGGACACGTCCCTCGTACGTCCCACATTGATTCCTGAAGTTATTTGACGAAGTGTTGCGTGTCTATTAACATTGACCATTCTACACTGACGTCGGCGGTCTCGATCGTTAAGTGCAGGTGGTCGCTCACTACACTGTCCATGATGGGATGGGATGCCTGAAATTTCATACTCTCGGCACACTCTTGATACTGTGGATCTCGGAATGTTGAATTCACTAACGATATCCGCAATGGAATGACCCATGCGTCTAGCTCCAACTAACATTCCACGTTCAAAGTCTGTTAATTCTCGTCGTGCCGCCATAAATCACGAAAAACCTGTTCACATGAATAACTTGAACACAAATGAAAGCTCTGGAAAACAAACTGCGCATTTATTCTTTTTCGCTGCGATACTACTGCCATCTGTATATTTGCATATTGCTATTCCATGACTTTTGTCACTTCAGAGTATATATATATAGCTACAACTACTAAAACATACCTCTTAAAAACCAATTTTATTTTTGTTGTTGCTGGTTACATGATAATCGCTTTAATATGAAACGTTAGTGGAATTTAACTGAATGGCATTTTTGATATATGAACTTTTGCACTTTCACTGACGATATAAGAAAGTTATACATACTTTACATAATTGCCTTCCATATGCTTTTCCTTACTGTGTGAATTTGATATCATCACTCACACACAGAGAGAGATATAGCTGCAGCTACTAAAACATAGCTCTAAATACCCAATTTTATTTTTGTTGTTATTGGCGATATGATTATCACTACGATATAAAACGTTAGTGGAATTTAACGAAATGGAATTTTTGACATACGACCTTTTGCTCTTTTACTGACGATGTAGGAAAGTTATAAATACTTTTCTGTTTGACCCAAATACATCTGCTTTTTCTTTGTATTTGAATTTCTTGTCTTATTTGATAACCATTTATTTCCATCAATATATTAGAAAAAGTCTAAACCAGAACTCAAAAGAATCCTATTTGAACAAAGATTATTCCGAATCTAACAACAACAAAAAAACTGCTCTTTTCTCATCATTGGCTTTCTACCAATATCCCAACCTGTTCGACTTCATCTGTCAGGGAAAGCGACTGAATGTCGACTAACAAACCGTGACAATGGAGATTTTGAGTCCCCCCAGACAAACATTCTTGTCTGGATCCAGCTGGCACATCACTCGCATTTCCTTTCCAGTTATTTGGAAATTTTAGAGACTATAAAACCCAGTGTCACCCCAACATTTTATTTCCGTCTTTGAGAGTAAAAATCCCGGAAAAGGATCCCGTCTCCAGTCGAAGTAATAAATATTCCATCAAACTGCAAAGAGTTCGGAAAACAAGTCATTCGACCAGGCGATGTCGAACTGAGATATAGCAAACAAAAATGGATTGCTTTATTCATAGTACTGCTGATTATTAAAGTGACCAAGAGTTTCTCAGTTTTAACTCAGAACGCTCCAGAGGTTAAAAAAAGGATATGAATTTGGAAATATAGAGCCCTGAAAATGTTTTAATCAAGCAAATAATATGAAATAAGTATAATGTCTTTCAAAGAGTTCGGAAAACAAGTCATTCGACCAGTTGATGTAGAATTTTATTCATAGTATTGCTGATTATTAAAGTGACCAAACGTTTCTCAGTTTGAACTCAGAACGCTCCAGATATTAAAAAAGGATATGCATTTGGGATTGGTGAACCTTGAAAATTTTTTAATCAAGAAAATAATATGAAATAAATATAATGTCTTTCAAAGAGTTCGGAAAACAAGCCATTCGACCGGGCGATTTAGAGCTGAGATATAACAAATAAAAATGGATTGCTTTATTCATAGTACTGCTGATTATTAAAGTGACCAAGAGTTTCTCAGTTTTAACTCAGAACGCTCCAGATATTGAAAAAAGGATATGAATTTGGGATAGGAGATTCGTGAAAAATTTATAATCAAGCAAATAAAAATATCAATCTATCTAATACTATAATACGAGGAATGGTTGCCAAGTCGAAAATCGCCCCAGAATTAATAAACTCCGGTAAACTTGGGGGTCTGGGGTTTTTGGCCACGATGAATCGATTGGCGCCGGTTTTAAAGCGCTACGGTCGAGCAGTTCGGAGTTACAGATAGGATATTTTCAAACTTTATTAGTTCGCCATAATGGTTACTTAAATTTTCAAGCGGTAACGTGCTGCCATCTATAGCCAATATG
>JAPMOQ010006205.1:211962-240604 GCA_026543055.1 Argiope trifasciata
TGTATTGTTTTGATAAATCACAATTGAAAATTTAAATCTTCGAGTTAGCTTCGATACTTGTTTTCTCCGAGCGGAGCTCGGTCACCCGCTGGTGTAAATAAAAATGAATGTTTGTCTGTATGTCTCTTATGCCTTCCAAAACCGTTCACCCGATTGCGATGAAACTTGGTCGGCTTATTGCTTACACCTACGTCATGGTTATAGGGATAGTACAACTATCTAAAATGAAATAAAAAATTTCGAATCTCAACCGCATCTATTTACCAAGGATTAATCGCCAAATAATACGTCGAGAAGACAATAGATTCCGTAGGAATTCTAAATCTAAGTTAAGTTTAATATTTTTTAGCTACAATACACAAATGACATGCAAGTCATTCTCAGAGATAACAACTTTATGACAGATTAGGCGAGAAAGTTTTGGGCAGTAGAACCCTAGAGTTTTTAAATTTTAATTAAATTTTAGCGTTTTTCGCATTAATACCAAACATATTGTAGTACAAATAATTTTGCACCTTCTTAATTTTCAAAAATAATCTTTTCAACTATAATAACGATTTAATGGTAAAAATATATTTTCATGTTTAATCAATTTTAAAAGAAACTTTTTTAATCACATTTTCTAAAATTAAATTTGAGAATTGTGAACGAATGTTAAACGAACTACGAAATACAATAAATAGTTTCTTTCATTACCATACTGAAAGAACGCCAAGTTTTGCAATTCTAAAAGAATACACAAATTTTATTTATAAAAAAGGAATATTTGTTAGTTCGTATTTTATATACTGTCTTACCTTTCAGCCTATTTCGTTAAATCATTGCCAAACTATTGATCGATTGCAGATAATGTCGTTTTTTTCAGCGGCAGCAAAGCGCCTGGTACCTGCTAGCATATAATAAATATTTTGTCTTTTTTTAAACTTTCTTGTGCTTTAATTTTACCTCTGTAAGTAATTTTCTAAGAATAAGATGTGGTTGATCGTAAAAGTATCCTCGAGAATTCAATAAACCTCCGCTTTTAAGATGTCCTTGAATATGAAAAAACCAATTTTTAAATTATATCTATCAGGTTTTTTGCTAACACAGTTGCTCAAAAACGCAAAGATAAAGTTTGGTATATTGTCTTAGGCTAAAATTGCTTTTCAAATTTTGAATGAAATCTGACATAGGGAAGTCTATAAATCTGTTCTTGTCTTGCAAATGAAGGCAATAATTCAAAAGAATGTTATAAAATACATAAATCAAATTTTAATACATTGAGTGCCACAAACGTGCCTGTACGTTATAAATAATATATAATTGTACCAGACCATTTATGTTATTAGATGACATCTTCTCTACTACACTTAAAAGATAGCAAAGAAGGGGTCATCTAATTAGATAGATGGTCCTGATATCAGGCGACGGTAGTGGTAGTGAACTTATTAAATATAATTTCTTAGTCAGAATTGAAGATGTGCATTTGGATTTGCTCAAAAATTCCTCAAACATCTTTTTTTATAAAAAAAACATCTTCTTGTGCAAACGAAAGAGAGAATTCAAAAATTCAACTATTTGGATAATTTCAATTTCGGTATGTGGTCATTTTAGTCTCTTAGTTTTCAATATCACTCTTTTGCAGTACAGTCTAAAAACTCTTAGAGCCGTTTTCACCAAGCAGTTCTATTCAAGATTTCAATGATTCAAGTTGTTTGAGGACACTTTACTCTAGATATTTCTTGCTGTACAAGGTAACAACATGAAGGAAATATGACATAGGAAAGTCTGTCAGTCTGTTCTTGTCTTGCATATGAACGCAATAATTCAAAAAATGCTATAAAATACATAAATCCAATTTTGAATATAATTTCATAGCCAGATTTGTTGGTGTGCATCTGGGTTTGGTAAAAAAATCCCTCAAACGTCTTATTTTTTTTTAAATCTTCCTTTGCAAATGAAAGTGAGAATTCAAAAATTAAACTATTTGGATAATTTCAATTTCGGTATGTGGTTATTTTAGTCTCTTAGTTTTGTAATAAAGTCTGAAAACTCTTGGAGCGGTGTTCTCCAAGTAGTTCGATTCAAGATTTCAATGATCCAAGTTGTGTTAAGACATTTTACTCTAGAGACTTCTTGCTGAACAAGGTAACAGCATCACGTTCTTTATTTTTGTACATGTGTGGATAGAAGACTAGGGTTAGGATAGGTTATTCATTCCACGTTCTTAAAAAGTTACCTCATCTTTTGATACTTCTCTAAAAGTAGGAGCACTTTCGTGGTGAAGATTCGAATTCGTGCATTAAAGATTTACTGATTTTCAATTTTCTGGGACCAATAATCGAATGCTTACCCCGTCTTCTTTTCAATATCGATTATTGTTCTGGATTTCTAAGTCTGGTCTCAGGTTTCTGCCAGCTATGAATAGCATTGATATAGCGAATGAAACCGATAGCTTAACAATAATGACCATCATTCAAACGGCGGAAGTCTCTGAGTTAAAAACTGACTGCATCATGAATTGGGCAATTTTTAACGATCGAAGGGATTATCGTAACCAATAATTCATAATTTACTGCGGCTTCTTAAGGTAATCGAATGCTTACGCCGTCTTCTTTTCAATATCGATTATTATACAGGATTTCTTCGTCTGGTCTCAGATTTCTGCTAGCTACGAATAGCATTGATATAGTGGATGAAAGCGACAACTTAACAATAATGACCAACATTCAAACAACGAAAATATCTGAGTTAAAAGCTGACTGCGTAAGGAATCAGATAATTTTCAACAATCGAAGGGATTATCGTGACCAATAATTCATAATTTACTGCAGCTTTTTAAAGGATTTTCTGTGGGAAATAACCTATCTAAACCTTTTCTATACTAATAAAAACGAAAGTGAAACGTCGTGTCGCTACGTATATGCAACCAAAATTAAATTATTTATTAAAAAATGAACACTATTTTCCTTTTGATCTTTTATTTCTAACTTAAAGCATAAGAAATCAGTATGAAAAGAGTATAAAAAATAAATGTTACTAAGATCTGAAAATAAGGGAATAAGTTAAAAATTCAATAAATATACAAAAAATGAAAACATAAATACATAACCCAGATAAGCCTGAAACTAAAATTTTCTGAAAATTTTGAAAAAAGTTAAACTAACTGTTAAAATAACTGTCTTTTTATTTTTTCTAATAAAGCTGACACGTTTCTTACTGCAAATCATAAGACTAATTAATCTTAGATAAAGAGGGTATTCTGATATTTTTTTTTTATTTCTACTGTCCTAAATATAGGACAGTAGGCTTATCTGGGCTAATCAAAGGAAGAGTGTGGGGTGACATCTTAATAAACCAGTAACAGCCGCTAGACATTAGCGATCGCTTTTGCCGAATGGATAAGTTAATGGACTTCAAACCCAAACCTAGCAGGTTCGATCCTTGGAGGAATTCAACCTCCACTATGGCACAATTCCAGCCAACTCCGTCGCCACTTGAGTAGCACTGATTCACTTTTTGTGGAAAGTTAAAATCATCTTTAATGATTAAAATCTTTATTGGTCATTATCTTAAATAGTTGAAATTAATGCGTTTCTGCATTTTACAGCTAATATATGATATCGTCAAAATATAGTAATAAATAATAAAATATCCATCACATTTATCACTCTAAAAATGAATCTATAATCAATCTACCACAAATAAGAAGAAGAATCAATTGTATTTTGTGAACTAATCATTATTTTGTTCACGAAATTCAGCAAAACAAAAAGATAACATAGAAGTGTCGGGTTCAAACAATTTTTATCATCGATTTTTATATTCTAAATCCGGATTTAAATTTCAAGGAAAGCGAAAAACTTTTATTTCATTAAAAGTTCAATACTTTTAATGAGACCACAAAATAAAAGAATGAATCCTAAAAATTATATATAAATTGTAAATAAAACTAGTTTAAAGACTAAAAACAAGATTAGGATTCTAAAATTCATATTTTATTTTCCTCCTTTAGGATTATAATCATCTTTAATAATTAAAAGCTTTATTAGTTAATTAGTTAAAATTAATGTATTTCTGCATTTTATAGCTAATATATGATATTGTCAATATATGGTAAAAAATAATAAAATATAAATAGCATTTCCCACTCTAAAAAGGAATCTATAAACAGTCGATCACAAATAAGAAAAATAGTCAATTTCATTTGACGAATAAATCATTAATTCGTTCATGAAATTCAACAAAACAAAGATAATATAAAAGTGTCGGGTTCAAACAATTTTTATCATTGATTTTTATATTCTAAATCCGGATTTAAATTTCAAATAAAGCGAAAGACTTTTATTATATTAAAAGTTCAACACTTTTAATGAGACAGCAAAATGAAAGAATAAATCCTAAAAATTTTATATAAATGGTAAATAAAACTAGTTTAAAGACTAAACACAAGATTAGGATTCTAGAAATCATAATTTATTTTTCTCCTTGAGGATTATAACAATCACGAAATAAAGTAAAAAACCGTCATAAGAACGCAAAAATGTCATAATTATTATAGGAGGAGAGGAATCATTGAATTGAGATTAAATTGGAAATTGAAAGGAGACGCCATTCTGAGGGTTTCTTTTATGACGGTATTTGCAAATTTTGAGAAAGTTCTGAAATATGAGCTAATGTCTATACATTCTAAACATCAGACACAACTGAGATTTTTTTAAATGTAAAATAAAATAATCTCTATCACTGTACTTGGTAATGATTTTTCCAACAACGGGATTAAAGCGCGTGTTCCTTTTGAATTTGACAACAATAAAATAACTCTCTCTGATCATCTGATTTAACCAAAGTAATTGCGAAATTTCATTAGCTGAGTTGTCGCCGTTGGAAAAATTAAATCCTATATCTAATTAATATTTAATCTCAAATTAATTCGAACTATTTCTCGAATCTGTGTCTATTTGTGATGTCTTTTCTCTCTCACTTTTTTTTAAATTGGTTTGTTTAAAAATGCACCACGTTTCTTGAGGGTTTTATGTTTTTAATGCTCTTCTCTTTTTTCAAATACTTTTACAGCTCTTTTTGCTTGATGCAATAGTTCCAAATTTCGTTTTTCTGGAGCATATACATTCTCCCTTTTCCCCTTCTTTTATTCTTCCCTGAAGTCAACATTTGGAAAAAAGGGGGAGGGAGAGTACCATGAGGAGGATAGGGGTCATGAACAATACAACCGCTGTAGACCCACTTTACCGACCCCCACTACCCCCAGTTGAGTTTACAAAAGGAAATCGTTCATGTTTCAATCTTTTTTCATTTGAATATGCGAGATAATACTTCAGTATTATCTCGCAGTTTGTGTACATTTCATGTCCACCAATTTACCGGGTGGCCTCCCGCTCCTTGGTGGGAGGTCACCTGGTAAATGTAATTTCTGTCCACTGGTAATTTCTTGCCCACTAATTTACCAGGTAACCTCCCACCAAGGGATGTAAGGTCACCTGGTAAATGACATTTCTGTCCATTGGTAATTTCATGTCCTTCAATTTACCAGGTAACTTCCCACCAAAGGATGGAAGGTCACCAAGTAAATGTCATTTCTGTCCACTGGTAATTTCATGTCCACCAATTTAACAGGTGATTTCTCACCAAGGAGAAAGAAGTCACCTCGTAATTGAGGATGAGAAGCTTCTGGCTTGGTGGTTTTTCTCGTCCCCCTTGTGGTTATACGAAGGGGTGGAGGTCTGACACTTTTCACCAATGAAGGGACATTCCTGTGGGAAGTATTGGTGAAGGAAGCCGGTGATTGCCCTTAGGTTCCCACCAGTGTAGCTGTCAAAAAACACAAAAATCATAATATAACCTTGTTCCAGAAATTTAAGCAAATTAGCATATTTAGTAAATTTATTAAGCGATTATTTTTATTCTTTGATGTATTATAGCTCATTTGTGTGATTAAATATTGATTTTATAAAAAATAAACTATTTATCATTATTATAGAATATTAAGTTTTTTATCAAACCAATTTGTGTAATATTATAAATATCAAAGCTAAAAAATTGATATTTTATTACATGAAATTTGTTTCAAGGCATTAAAATCAAAATATATTAGACACCACTTTTGTTTGGACAGTCCTAAAAGTACTGTTCTTGAATATGTTGAAACTGTGTTTCAAGTGGATGAATTGTTAATAATCGCGTTAAGGCACGATGCGAAAAGGAAGGGGTCATTAACAGTGCAATCGCAGTAGGACCACGTTTCTTGAATATGTTGAAACTATATGTTTCAAATGAATGAATTGTTAATGATCGCTTTAAGGCCTGATGCGAAAAGGAAGGGGCCAGAAACAGTGCAATCGCAGTTTCTTGAATATGTTGAAAATATATGTTTCAAATGGATGAATTGTTAATAATCGTTTTAAGGCCTCATACGAAAAGGAAGGAGTCAGGAACAGTGCAATCGCAGAAGGACCACGTTTTCGAAGACCCCACCAACACTATTCTCAGGGTGGCTGGTGCTATGCACCTGGGTCCCACGACTGAGAGGGGCCCCCACTATGATTAAGAATTAAAACAGAGTTCTGTTCAATAATAATGTTTCTCATACTAAAAGTCTACAAGCTTATTTCCATGTGGCTGGTTGAACATTGATCCCTAGTAGCAAGCAAATATTGTACAATAGTGTATGATATTGATCAATATTTGAAATATTGTTTAATATTGTGGAATATTGTTTAATATCATATGATAATATTGTACAATATAGTCGTACAATATTGTACAATATAGTCGCACAATATTGTACAATGTAGTGCAACAAACTGTGCTACCAGGGATTGAGTCTTTATCAGGCAAAGATCGCAGTGATATCTATAAAAGGGAGGAAAATGTTCATTTATGAATAAGGAAATCCCCATCAGACATGTTAAGGCAGAATGGCTTGCCGGCATCCAGAAGTCTAGGCAGAATCTGGGTTCAAATGCACTTGCAAATCATCAGCTATATACTTTCGTCTATATCTCAAGTAATATTTTTTTCAATCCTTTACATTGCTAGTTACTAAATATAACAAATACTGAATCTTCTTTCAGCAAATTAAAATTAAATAAATTATTATCTTCTGTCAAAGCATATGGGTATAATGCTTAAACGCTCTTGCTGTACTAAGTATCGAAAAAGAAATTGGGAAAAATTGTCATTTTTCCTGGAGTATTTAATAGCAAAAATAAAATCAAGCCTCATTAAATACACATACAAATGTTCCTTTTTTTTTACCTTGCTAAAAACCTAGGGCCCCAAATGGTTTCTTGCACCCGAGCCCCTTCATAGAGAAGACCGTCTCTGACTATTCTACCAAATCTGTACAGTAAAAGCTCTTTATTCGCTGGGTATACGTTCCATAAATATGCCGCGAATACAGAAACCGTGAATACGGAATGGTCATTTATATGGGATTATAGGAGATACGTTCCGAGGTGACAAAATTAAAAAAAAAAAAAATATATAAAAAATCAATTTAATTGAAGTTTTTGAACATTTTGATTAATTATCTTAAGGCTTAGGCAATGGTTTGAAGAATTTTGTAATTTTCTCTTGCTTGGCAGTTTTTAAGAGCTCCTTCCATTCAGACTGATACGCAGCAGTCGCATTAGCAGTTTGCCTCTTAAAAATAAGACTTCGTTCCATAGGTGGATAAATGTTCCCAAAGAAATCGCAAAGTTCATTTGCCATTCTCAAACCTTCTCTAAGATTTTTCAAATTAAATGTCACGTTTCCAGTGCTTTTTGAAGCCTCTTCTTTAATGGGCTGTGAATTTAACATTTCCTCCAAGTCGGTTTCAGTCCGATCTTCATCTTGCGATTCAAGCAATTCCTGAATGTCACTTGATTCTATCTGTACGAACCCATCTCTTCCTATTCCATCCTGATTTCGGCTATGTTTGCAGTTTGCATTTAACAACATATTTTAGACAAAGTTGTAATAAGATCTATTTTACTTTTCTTATTAGTCCATTTGACGGCATTTACAAAGGATATTGGGTTGGATACCTATTGGAATCCTTTTATTATTATGTATGTACTTATTAGATCCGCGAATAAAGAAATTTTTACCGCGAATATAGGAATTGGGTCGTATTTTTTTCTTTATCCGCGAATAGTGAAAACGCGAATGAAGGAAGCGTGAATAAGGAGCTTTTACGGTATTTCAAATGATAAATCTCGTTACACCATATAAAAAGTGCTGCTCCTGTCTTTCCTGCCTCTGAACGGTGTTCAGCAGTTGAAGAGATGATTTATAAGTATTGCAAGCCAAAAACTTTTCAAGCGATAACGCTAGTTTGATACAAGAACCTATTCCATATATAAATAGAAAATCTAAGAAACGGAGGAAAAATTCATGGTAGCTCCATAGAAATGTGGGCCATTGATATTCAAATGAGACGCATAGTTGACTGTTGGTTTTTCATGGCCATCTTTTTTTAAGTAAAATCCCATTTTGTGGCAAAGTAATACAGTTGACTAATGGGATACATTGATACATACGCGTCTCATTTGGGTATAAATGTATCAGATTTTTATACATACGATTTTTCTCTTTCTCGTAGATTATGTTTATATATGGAATAAGCCCTTTGAGCAAATTAGTATAGCTGAATTTTTCTCTTATAATACTTATGAACCATATCCTTCAATTGATAAAAATCGACAAGAAACAGAAAATACATATTTATATGGAGTAACAAGATTGTCCATTCGAAATACATATATAGTGGAATACTGTTAGGCAATTTCATCTTCTTGTAACTAACAGTTGCAGCAAATTTAGAAACAATTTTAACAGCCTGAGGATTGGCCGCCACTAAGCGGAAAATCGACATTGCCGTTAACATTTCTAAATCTTTTTACAGGAAGATTATGAGAGAAAACATGGTAGAGTTTTGGAATCATGAATACCTCATTTCAAATAAAGGGAGCCTAACAAAGAGATTTTCCCCATCCATTAATAAGAGACTGTCATGCCATCATTTTTACGCAAATTATAGAATAACCCAATTTCTCACTGGTCATGGTAGCTTTAAAAGCTATCTACATAAATTTAACTTGTCTCCATCATCTACCTGTGATTGTAACATTGGTAGTGAGGAAAATATTAAACATGTGCTCCTTCTACATCCTATGTTTGCCGGAGCAAGACAAAATCGAAGACTGGCTCTTTAAGCCAGTAATATAAAATGGCTCCCAGATTTTCTTCAGCTTGTTTCCACCAGAAGTGCTCTTGAAAATTTGTGTAAATTTACTTACGACATCTGTTAAATTTTCTTATTCTTAACTTCAATTTTCTTGTTTTATTTTATTCTTATGTTAATCCTTCAAAACTTTTAATTTTCTTATTTCTTTTGTTATGTGTTGAATACTTACTTCTGTAAGCCCGTGTGATACTTTGTGGTGCACAGGGATTTTATAAATGTTTCATAAAAAAACAATAAGATCGGCCCAAACTAAAGCGGTTCTAGTGTAAGTCATATCACTGACCTCCGACCCGCCTCTAAGTTCACAGATTAACCACGCACGACTGAATGACTGGACCACCGCTACAGCAACACTGGCGGGAACTATGGTTGAATCTAAAGGGCCATCACCTGCCACGGCTCAACCCTTCCCGTAGGAAGTACGTTCTTTCATCAATGGGAGCGCCAGAACCGCCACCTTTTATTGTGCCCACTCTGTTGGCGAGATCCAATCACCATTCCGGAAGCAAGGTACGCCCTCGGTGGATGGCTCTTGATGTAATCTTGACTTAAGTATATTGGAACAAATTTCTTGTCATAAAATAAAAGTCAATCCCAACTTTAAAATTTAAAGTCGTTCATCAAAAGCAAACCTTTTCTTGCCCTTAGAGCAGATTTCCAGATCTAAAGACGTGACTCATTACAGAAATTATACAAAACAATCTTAGATTAAGTGACTTAACTGAGCAGGTTAGAGGTGTCCTTTTTAAGTAAAATAATTCCTGATCAAACATACCTGAAAATACATGCTGATCTAAGATAAAATGCCACATATGAGTATATGTAAACATTTTCAACCAATTAAATTTCAGAATTTAGAAAATATACGTCTGTTCCCAAGTATCAATGAGTCCCAACACCTGCTCCATTAAAATGTCTCAATATATTATCCAGAAATGTAAATTGTTAAAAACTTTCAAAAGTTTATTTCATTCAACTGGCTTGAAAATGTAAATTCTTCACTGGCCTTGGATTATTATTTAGTGTGCAAATGTAAATTGTTAAATATTTTGAAAAGTTGATTTGGTTCAGCTGGCTTGAAAATTCAAATTCTTCACTGGTCTGGGATTACTATTTAGTGTGCAAATGTAAGTTAATAAAAAAAAAATTTAAAATTTATTTGATTCAACTGGCTTGAAAATTGAAATTCTTGATTGGCCTTGGATTACTATTTAGTGTGCAAATGTGAATTGTTAAATATATTGAAAAGTTTATTTGGTTCAACTGGCTTGAAAATTCATTCAAATTCTTTACTGGACTGTGATTACTATTTATTGTACAAATATGTAAAAACAGAGTTATGAACGAAGTTACTTAGATAATTTAGAGAGGTTCATGTATTTGCTCCTTTAAAAGCAATTCGTAATGTGAAAACAGGGTATTCAGTGAAATAAGATAATTAATCAGTATAGAAATGAATAATGTAGAGGAAATTATGAGAAAAACAATCAAATTTTTAAATAGAAACAATGAAGATTTTTATATTTGTTGTATCACACTCTATATGTGTATAGTAAATCAGAACAAGGAATTAAAATCAATAAATTTGCATTTAAAACTATATGTATTTTTACAAAAATGCATATAGTTCACATTATTAATTTAATTTAAAATACATATGTGTAGTTTAAAAATGATTAATATTTAGTTAAAAATACCTATAGTTTGCATAATAAATTAGTTAAAATACATATAAATAATGCAATAAGAATGCATACTATGTATAATAATGCACAATATTTAAAATGCATAATATGTTGTAATTAAAATAAATAAATTTGCATTTAAAACTATATGTATTTTTACAAAAATACATATAGTTTGCATTATAAATAAAAGTTAAAATACATATCTGTAGTTTAAAATGCGTAATATTTAGTAAAAAATACAAATAGCTTGCATAATAAATTAGCTAAAATACATATAAGTATAATGCAATAAGAATGCGTACCATGTATAATAATGCACAATATTTAAAATACATGATATGTTGTTAAAATACATATAGTTGTATTACAAATTGAAAATGCTTTGTGAAATAATTGTACTTTCAAAAAATTTTTGTTGTTTTTTCAACTTTTTAACATAATCAAAATGATAAATTAACTTTTTAGCATTCGTTTATTATTATTATTATTATTATAAAGGATATAATATAAATGAAGTATCTAATATAATAAATATCTGAGTAATCACTTATTTCCTCATAAAAATTCCCAAATCCTTATTTTTATTTCACGAAAAGAAAGGCTGCTAAACTTAAAGTTCAGTCAGACAGTTCAACACGAGCGCGTTGATTAACCTAACGTGTTAAAAAAACCAGATGACAAAATATGCTACAGCCGTCTGGTGTTTTTGTTAGTTGAAAAAAACCGGTGCGTAGAACTAACCTTGCTCCCCCCCCTCTTTACCATTCTAAGCATCCAAGTTCACGAAAACAAGGAATACCACACTCCGTATTCTTTCAGACGGATCAGTCGACTTCAATGCGAAGGGGTGGGAGATAGAAAAAGTAGTGATGTAGCTCTGTAGATAATTTATTTTAGTTTAAATTTATGTACTTAGATTAGAAAGTTAAAAGTAAAGAATATATAAGAAATTATAACTTTTTTATATATATAACGAAAAGTTAAAAATGTTATGATTACTGTTTTTTCAGCATCAATTCTTTTCAAAGTAAACAAATTTAGCTTTATTTCAAATTTAAAAAAAAATAATAGTTAAATATTTTGTTGTTATATAAAAGAATTGATGGCAAAGAATAGAAAAGAAAATTTTTATCCTTAAAAAACACATAGCTCGTTAAATATTTTATCTCTCTAATAAAATCAGAAGTGTTATTATTTTTTTAATTAAAATTTATCTTTATTTATTTGAAATTTAATATAATTATCTGGAATTTTACTTTTTTATTCTTTTATAGAATTTTTGTATCAGGTAAAAATTAAATCGAATATCAATCAATCAATCGTCTAATCGTCTACCAATTTAGAGAGGACTAGAGGAAAATTCTGGTGATTCGGTTTTCACCCATGAAACCAAATAAAAATAAATACATGTCAGGAAACTTAAAAGACAGATCAAAATCAGTAAGGAAACATCTAAATATAAACTACGGATATTTTTTAAATTACAAATGGTTTCATTTTCTAAATCATGTTCCATTTTCAATATTCAAACCACATGTTTTACCATTATGATAAAAAAAATTAGATTTAGTGATATTAGAGTTCAGAATTTCAATATTTTAAATTTTGTATTTGCAACTTTTATTATCAAATACATTGTAGTTATGATTTTCAGATGATTTAAAAAAAGAACATTGTGAAAATAAACTGTTTCTTACCTTTTACCAAATATATTAATTATCTCAGTTGAGTGTGCTATAAACAGCATTTTATCTTAGCTGAATATTTCCCTATGAATGTCCAGTGTTTTCGATAATGATAAAAAAGATCTGTTAGGTTATCAGCTCACAAAGAATAAATTATCCATTTACAAAAATTTAAAAAAAAATTAAGTGAATTGGGGTAGTATTTTCTTTCATAGTTTAAAAAAGAAAAAGAATTTTGTTTTCAATCTGTGATAGCAATATATATATAAAAAAAAACCTGCATTATAAACAGTTATTAGTTTTATTTAATAGTTGTTATATCTAAATCATTTCATTTCATTCACCTAATTTTATTTTTCAAAGATCGTTGAACTTTATACATTCTTTTAATAAAACACACAAACCATTTCTAAAACATTTTCACCAAAATATTAAATTTAAACTCGATTGGAAATTTGCATAAATTATTGAATTTCATAAAAATATTTAGAGGATATAAATTTCACATTATTCTTCAAAAGAATTTCTTAATAAAAACATCTATATTAAATTTCTTAAAGCTGTCACTTATCTAGTATTAAAAAAATGAAACTCAAAATACTGAGCATTTTTCAAAATATTTGGTATTTCCAATTCTGCTATCACAGATTGAAAACAAAATTCTGTTGTTTTCAATCTGTGATTGCAATATTTATAAATAGCTATCACATTGCAACCAGTTATTACTTTTATTCAATAGTTGTTATGTCTAAATCATTTCATTTCATTCCCCTAATTTTATTTTTCACAGTTCGTTGAAGTTTATATATTCTTTTAATAGAGCACATAAATCATTTCTAAAAATCTTTTCATCAAAATGTTAAATGTAAATTAGATTGAAAATTTGCATAAATTATTGAATTTCATACCATTATTTAGAGGATATAAATTTCGCATTATTCTTCAAAAGAATGAAGCTCAAAATATTGAGCATTTTCTAAATTATTTGGCATTTCTTTTTGGCAATTCTTCCTGTAAATTTACTCATACGCATTTGCGTATATCGAATGAGACAAAAGACGAATCGCGTCAATAAATTAAAAGAAAAACTCATTTCTTTTATTCTTTTAGTTCTCAATTTAGCCACAAATTCTTCTCGTCTGCCTGTCACAGTTCTATCTTTTCCCAAGACACCCAAACCCAATAATCCGCGTGACAGAATCTTCTTAATTTTTCTTCCAAGGATACTTCAATCTCTTTATTAACATTCATTGGCGGCGGGGAAATTAATTGATGACTCATTTCCCTGTTGCCAACCAGGAAAACAAGTGCGCTAAAGAAATCATGCCCTTCATATTTTATTTATGGTGGCCGTGGCAAAGCGAAACGATAAAAACTTGTGAGAAGGCGTTAGAAGAAACGGCAACTGTAACTGGATGAAGTGCACCGACTCGTAGTCATATTTCACGTACTGTGAGGGACAGTATAAATATTAACTCAAGCCGATTGCGCAAAATTCTGAATTCGCGGCTAACAGATATTTTTTCGTTTCGTTTCGTTTTCGTTTCATTTGTATTTCCTCTTTTAAGAGTTTAATCTTTTAGCATAAAGAATTAGATAATTTATTCATGACTAAATCTTTCAATTGTAACTTTTGTAACAATGAATAATTCAAATGCAACGTGATTATCATCTGATTACGACTGAAAAGTATGTGTCTGCCCGAATATAACTTAGCAAAGATTTAAAACGAATTATTAAGCTAAGCAAAGCCAAAGATTTTCGAGAATGAAAGAATTATTCAGGTAAGCAAAGCTATAGATTTTCGAGAACGAAAGAATTATTCAGTTAAGCAAAGCCAAAGACTTTCGGGGATAAAAAATTATTAAGCTAAGCCAAGCCAAAGATTTTAAAGAATGAGCTAATTGTTAATTTTTATAATAATGAATAATTCAAATGCAGCGTGATTATCATAATCTGACAACGGCTGAAAAGTATGAGTCTGCCCGAAAATAACTTAGTAAAGATTTAAAACGAATTATTAAGTGAAGCAAAACTAAAGATTTAAAACGAATTATTAAGTGAAGCAAAACTAAAGATTTTCGAGAATGAAAGAATTATTCAGCTAAGCAAAAGCCAGAGACTTTCGAGAATAAAAAAATTATTAAGCTAGGAAAAGCCAGAGACTTTCGAGAATAAAAAAATTATTAAGCTAAGAAAAGCCAAAGTTTTTTAGAATGAGCTAATTGTAAACTTTTATAATAATGGATAATTAAAATGCAACATGATTATCACCATTCACTCAAAGGCTCAAAATTACGATGTTTGTCCCAAAATAACTGAACAAAACGAGCTATTAATCTACGTAAAGCCAAAGATTTTTGAGAATGAGCTTGTTGTAAAAGAATATAGAACTAATAAAAAAGAAGAATATAGATTAGAAGAGTATAGAATAGGGTCTGTCTGGGAAATTTAATAAGGACAAAACTATTAAACTTCGTGAAACGGCTACAATATTTGTAAATATTTAAGCTTTCTATAATGACGAATATTCCTTCAAATATTCAAATATTCTGAATTAACTCAAGGAGGTCTAAAACTTGCAAAGTCTCTTAACATAATTTTTTTTCACTTAATCATACGTTTAATTTTTAACACGATTTATTCTTGTAATTTGATGATTTTGGAACTGAATGGAATAATTTTCTCAGCATTAGCACCATAGGTTAAATATAAACTATATGCTGTTAAATTTCTGATCAGCATCATAAAATTTCAGTTCAAAAAAGAAATCATATTTGTGTTTTTGATCCTTAAAATGCTTCATAACTTTTATAATTAGAAACAAAGCATCAGTTGTATTCGTTAATTTATTACTTTAACGTTCTGCGTTCACAAATTTTCATGTTTAATTTTGCGTTATATTCTTATTATACTGAAAATAAATACTGAATTCAGTGTTATGATTTTAAACATGGTTAAGGTATTCATTCTCTTTAAAGTATTTTAGGAATGAATTCAGAAACATTACTAATTTTAATTGCAACTTTATCAAAGTAAATTTTAAATGTATGCACGCATGAAAACCAAAACTTCCGAAATTCAATGAACAACAAATAAAATTTCATATATAGGAAACAATAAATCACGATCAAAATGTTATTCACACATCTTTATATGAATAAAAATTATTCTGTTTGGGATGTATATAAGTTAGACCTCTCCTACTAAACAAGCATTTCAAATTCAACCAACTTTTTACTTTATTAAAATTATTTAAATACTTTTGTGAAATTTGTTAATAACATGTTAAAATATGTAAAGCAAATGATTTTCAAGCAAGAAAATGTATAGATACAAATTTTGCAGGCAACGTTAAGACTCTAAGCTACGCTACCACTATTTTTTTTATTTCAAGGTATATGTATTTAAAAGGATTATGTTGATTATACTGCTTTATACAAAAATAGTTCCTACTTTAAAAATGTTATACGCGAAAAGATTTTAATCCAACGCAATGCCGGGTATATATAACAGAAACTAGCTAGTATATAACAGAAAACCAACAATATAGCTACATTTTACTTTTCGCGTCTAATAAGATGAAAATTTCAAGGGATTATTTTTTTCTTTATTAAATGTGACTGTATAATTTTGACTTTAAAGAAGTAAAACAAACTTTTATTCATTTTTCTACTTAGACATGAATATTTATATCTTTCTTAGAACAAATTTTTAAAGTATATATTTTTTTTCACGAATGTTGTTATTATTAGAATGCACTGAACAAATAAAACATCCATGTTATGTTAGGCAAATTTAAAGTTTCGCCGAAAAACTTAAAATTATTCTCAGAATTTATATGACAAAATTCTTATTTTTAAAACTGACATTATTTATTTCTGTAACGAAAAAGCAGTTTATTATTATTTTTTTAAATAAAGAATATTGCTACGGCAGAAATGAAAATCTAAGTAAACTTTTTTCTACCATATTGGATAACGTTCTAGAATTTATACTCCTAGGAATTCCGTGACGACGAAAAGTTGTACCGAAAATAACTATTTGAAATCCGTTGAAAAGAAAACAATTTTTAATAACCATTTGATGCAAACTTAGGTAACTGCATTTTTTTAAAATCTGATTTTTATTTTTGAAATAGTCAAGTTTTCCGAATTTCTTTCATTCAAAAATCTCTAAAAGATTATTCACTAAATATCTTTTTCTAAAAAGAGCTAGTGCATGTTTTAGAGGAAGAAGTAAAAATTATTTCATTGCATTTAAGCTTTAATGGCTAATTGCACATTTTTTTAACAAGAGGTGAAAATGAATAAAATATTTGCATTTAAAAGTGAAAGGTTTAATATAAACGATAGTTAAATTTACTAACTAATATAGTTCTTTGTTATATCAATTTTGCTAAAATTATGTATTTAATAGTTTTTATAAAACTGCTTTTAGATAATTTGAGATAGCACAGTAGATAAAGATATCCTGGAAAATTAAATGTTGCTCTGATAAACTGAAGGAAAACGAAAGAAATATTGTGCCTTTTTTAAATTGTTTTAAGAAAAACAAAGTAACCTTGCTTTGAACAAATACCTTATGTTTTATTTATCTATATTTTCTATACTTATAATAAAGCTCAATGTGTGTGTGTGTGTGTGTGTGTGCGTGCGGGCGTGTGTGTGTGTGTGTGTGTGTGCGTGTGTGTGTGTGTGTGTATTGGCGCTCTACAGGCCAGACCGTTGGACCTACAACTACCAAATTTGGTACATGTATACCTTGGAGGTCCGGAATGTGCACCTCGGAGCCCTTTTTTCGAATTTTTAATTAGAATTTGAATTAATTAAAATTTAAGCGAAATTTCGACGTTTTTCTGCTATAACTTCCGAAAATATTATTGCACAAACAGGTTTTTTACATCAATTTAAAGATAAAAAAAAATTAGCTTTCTAATGGTATCAGTGTTTTAATGTATAACTTAAGTCTCTATTTTTAATGAATTTTTCAAGAATTATTTTGAGCACGGGACTGAATAAATAAAAGAAAACAATGACGGAAGTTGAAATAATAAAAAAAAAAAACAATCATCGTAAATCAAGTCTAAAGAAATGATACTTTTAACACGTGACTGGATAAAATAAAATAAATATAAAATAAGATATTTTCTTTAAAAAATAAATGCCAAGCAAAGGTTTCTACAATCGTTTGCAATATCTATATCATTAACACAATAAATCTTTTTTATTTACGGTAAACCTGATTGAATTTAGACAGGATATGCATTGAAATCCCGACTTAATGGCATATTTATGTAATCGTTTGCAATATCTGTATCATTAATTCAATACATTTTTTCCCTTTCTCGCTGTCTTTAAAAAAACATATTTAATATTTTGGCAACATCATTGCATTTTTTTTAAATATTTTGGAAGCATAACCGATGGTTAAAACTGACTGACTATGAAATTAAAGAATTTTATGAAAAGGTGTACTTTTAGAACTTTCCGTCTATCATCTTAAAGAAAATATTAATTTCAGGTCAATCAATGCCCGGAATTACTTCAAGGCTAATGAATATGTGATTTAATTGAACATTTTAGAACGCTTTACTCATGGCGAACCAGCTAGTCGCCAAAGGCGGCTAGTATTATATATAGCGAATATCCTATATCAATAATTTTTAATCATAATCATTAACCATTTTTTGCACAAAAAGATTCAAAATTTATCAACATACAATTTTTCAAAAATATATTACATCAAGTTAATATTCACACACTAACTAAAGCTGTTTTTCTTTAATATCGTTTGGCAAAATAGCCAAACAATATGATTGGATTGATACTTCTACCAAAAGAAAATTTGTCGTCAAATTTTCCATACAGTGTCACAGTATTAGAAAATTTGTTACTCTTTTAAAAATCGTATTCACCTAGATAATTACTGTTGAATTCTGCAGAAATATCTTCATAAAAATTGAAAAAGAATAAAAACTTATTTGGGTTTTAATCAAGAAGAATTTATCTCTTTGAAAGTTTTAATTAATTTCATTTTTGTCAAAAATAAATTATGAGAATATTGCCAATTAATGTCTAATAAAACATGGAAAAAAATCAGAATTTGTAATCTTATTCTACGAGCTGCATGTTTTATAAGTTAATGAAGTAATTATTTTTGTCATTTAATTTGTTATCAAATTTAGTGTTGTTTAAAAGTTAAATACTTAAATTCCTTTTATGAAACTATCATTTTTATACATTCCTTAATCTGTTTAATGTAATAAATTACAAATATAATAAATTATTATTCATTTATATGAAATTTATTTCCCATAAGTTCAACGTTGCACCATGTTTTACTTTTGTTCGAGAGGACTCTAATTTTAGTTACTCAAAATTTGTATTGAAATAAAACATTTTATACCCATAAAATTCAAGATACTTTTATTCATGGAAAACCAAATATAATAATAACTTAAAATGGGCGTTTTTTAATAAATATCTATTGCTTTCAGGTTTAACATATTCTCTGCATTAAGAAGAAAATTAATAAAACAAAAAATTGAATAGTTTTTTGTAATTTGAATTGTTATTGTTCGACGGCAGATGTAATCGCAGTCTTCGAAACCGCAAACAATTAGTTCCATTATCACCACGTCTCACTGGCGTCAACGAAACTTGTGCAACGAAAAATAAATATCACACTAGACTGTTATAATAACTGATGTTAAACACTGCAGACTTTTATACCTTAATTATTAAACAATACGTAATTTATGAAACTATTTTAAAAATTAAACAATTGTTAATTATTTGCTAAATAATAAATACTATTGTGAATGTAAATATTTTTTCCCTAATAGTTTTCATTTTAATGTGCTTGGTTTCAAACAATTGAGATCATTCCTGAAATAATATGCGCAGGTGAAAAATTAAACTTCAAAGAAAATAAACTTTTCTTGATATCTTCATAATAGCACGAATGGGAAGTGCATCAGTTTTTTTCCAACACTTCGACGAAGTGATACTGGAAAATAATGATTTGTTATCCATACACAATTCTTTATAGTCAGACGAAATGCGAATTAACAGAATTCAGAATGACAAATTTGTGATTCCGTCCTTTAACTTTCGTAAAATATTATGCTAACAGCAGAAATGGACTTATATGAATTCTTTATTGTCTTTAAAGAATATGTTTTAGCTTCTAAGAGAAGAAAATCGAATATACATTTTGGTTTCCTTTTATTGGCCGACTGGAAACTCAAATTTTTTACATGCAAACATGTTTTTGCCAAAGTCACTTTCCAAGTTTTATTTACCTAACTTGTTTAGTTCTCAAGTTAACGTATTTACGCACTCGTGGACGAAAAGACAGACAGACAAACAAAAACGTTCACGGATGCCTTCCAAATTTTATATCGATCTATAAATTCAGGACATAGACCATTTATCAAATTTGATTCGTCTTGCTAGTTTCGCTGTTATTTTCTTGTACGTGAAGTATGGATATAAAATAAAATACTGAATTTATCAAAGAATTCGATCTATATTCATGTTATAGAAATCTTAAAATTCGGAAAAAAAATATTTTTGGAATTATAAAAGTTTATCTGTAAATGTTTTAGCTAAAAGATTCAAGCAGCTAAAGGGATGAAATTTAATCCTTGATTTTTATATTAAAATTGCAGATTTCTCCCGCTTGTATTTCAATGCGTGAGCATATGAGTATAATATTTTAAATGCATAAATAAGATGGGTGAAATTTAACATATTTTTTATTATCTCCTGACGTGTATCAAATTTTTGATGAAATCCATCAAAATGGCGAATGAAAATTGATTCGTCTGTTCCAACGAAGCTGAATGGTAAAACTTAAAAAAATCGTAGCTAACCAGATATATAAAACTTTAAAATAAAGCTTGTAGAAACTTATGTATACTCATTCTTCAAGCTTCTGAACAAAACTCTAAGAAAAACATATTATCTTGAATATGCATACAGAATAGTGTAGAATAGAACGCTTCGGTTGCTTTAAGTTATTGTAGTCAGGGTCTAAAAAATTATTATTATCATTATTCCAGTTGTTTTTAGATTAAAAATTTTAAGGCTACATGTGACGAGAAGATATACGAAAAAATAATAATCTGAGAATTTCAGTGCTCACAATTTCAATGAAAACCGAATCTAATGTTTACAACATGTGATTCTTGGCGGCATGGCCTTTGAGCTATGCAAGCCAGGGAAATATGCAATTTTTCTCTTATAAATATACGAATGAATCCTTTTTGCTCTTTTTAGGGTAAAATATTAAAAAATAAACGATAATAAAAAAAATAAATTATCTGCTGTTCTTCAAAATTAGGCTTAAAAATAAGGAAACGAATGCTGCCTTTATCCACTTAATGCATGCGAACATCTGATTCTTCGCAGAGTGGCCTTTGAGCTAAGGAAGCCAGGGAAATACGCAAATTCCCTCTTTTAAGTATACGAATAAATCATTTTTGCCTTTTTTAGATTAAAATATTAAAAAAAAATAATGATAATAAAACAAATAAATTGTCTGTTCTTCAAAATTAGGCTTAAATATAAGGAAACGAATGCTGCCTTCATCCAATACACGATTAAATAATTTTTGCCTTTTTTTTATGGTAAAATATTTGAAAAATAAACGATAATAAAACAAAATTTCTTCAAAATTTGTTCTTCAAAATTAGGCTTAAAAACAAGAAAATGAATGTTGCCTTCATCCAATATACGATTAAATAATTTTTGAAATTTTTAGGGTAAAATATTAAAAAAATAAACGATAGTAAAACAAATAAAGTGTCTGCTATTCTTCGAAATTAGGCTTAAAAATAAGGAAACGAATGCTGCCTTTATCCACTTAAAGCATGCCGCTATCTCTCTCATCTCTTTGATTACTGCAGAGATATCTGAGCGAAATCGAACGAAACTCCCATGACAATGCAGGCCGTCAGATGATGAAGCAATATTAACTAAGTGATGAGTCAGATGTTGACTTTCTAACCTTCTTTAGTCACATGACTGACCGAGTTTCGAAATTTCAAGCTGAAAGCTTATATTTCGCAGCAGTTGTATCGAAATGTTATAAGTCAATTTTCTTAAGGTATCCGACTACGTTAAAAACATTGATTATCGTCCACATTGGTGATTTTTTTTAAAAAATCGTTATTTATTTATGTTCAGACTTTCCTCTTTCCAAAACAGTCTATTTTTTCTAGAAAAAGGAAGGCCAGACCTATCATCCAGTGTCACATATTTTCGATCTAAAATTTATCTTTAATTGCAATTTTCTCAAAATTTTAATTAACTTAAATTCTCCACAGTTAACATGAAATCTCAAAAACTTATAGAGGTATTTACAGAAAAATTTCAGCGTGTGTTTGCAATAATATGAAGAATGAAATGAATTAAAAGTTTTATTTTTGGTGAAACACTTTTTCATTTATAGCTGTTTTTAGAAAAATTAAATTGTGAATTTATAGAAAAAAAAATACATATATGCGTATATTTTTACCCATAACTTCTTTGTATCTCAAAATGTTTCTCAGATTTTGTTTCATTTTATCCATCATCATATTCTATAACTTGTGTGCTAAGAAAAATAGGATTACTGCATTACTATTTTGTGTAGAGTGTTAACCGTTTCGGTTAAATTTCATTCAAATCTACAACAAATGCTCCTATTTCTCAAAATATATTATATTTTCAATTTCTTTTTATATTTATAGTATTTATAATTAACAATAAATCTTAAACCATAAATAGTTTTTTTTTTTTAATTTTTTCTTCGAAAGAAGTCGGATACCTTAAAACGATTTTATTGATGTAAAATACGTGTATAGGTAAGGTACATATGCTTTCAAGGTAAGCTGCATGTCTATCAAATGATAGAATTCAAATTGTTAATCCAAAATAAATTGCTATCTAGTAGAATGGAATTTTAGTGACATTTTAATATAATACCGATAATTTGATTCGGTTTAAAACGGGAACATAATACCATAACTTCATTAGAACTTGACCTATCTGTTTTCGGGACAAAAAATCAGTTTCGGATTCTATGACAAGCAATGTGTTAAAAACTGGGCTAATCTCTTCTCTAGCCTGAAGAATATTTCTTTCTATTATACAAAATACTAATTTTTTAATTCAGCTGTTTTTTTGAACTCATAAAAAATTGCCCATTTTCCCAATTATATACAAATTATGCAAAATTATTTGTAAATTCCTCCAAATTATGCAAAAATATGTGCAAATTACTCCAAATTATGCACAGGTTGAGCAAATTATATACAAAGTAAAACTTTAATAATTATTTCAATTATTTTTTTTCTATTTTTTCTAAAACTTATTTGTCGAAATCAAAATTCATCTTACTACGACACTTAATTCAATCAGTTTATAAACATCCCTAATGGATTACAAGCATAATTAATTATTTGTGTGAATTTGTAAATTCAGAAAATATATATGTACATAACTTATGATAAATATATAAGAATTTAGTTTTAAATACATATAAAGCATATTTAATTAAAATTTGTAAAACAAGGAAACATTTGACTAGAAACATTAAAAATATCTTGAGAAAAATTATGGTGAAAAAACTTTACCTACCTGAATTTAATTCGAAGTATCTTCATTCGAAAGCTCAAGAGTCGAAAATTAAGAAATACATAATATAAAGAAAATAAATAATTCTAATGAATAATATTAATAATTCTGATAAAGAATAACAAATAATTCTAATAAAATAATATAAATAATTCGCATAAAGATTATATTTATAGTAATTGTAATAAAGAATACAAATAATTCTGATAAGGAGTACAAATAATTCCCATGCAGAATAAATTTATAATAATTCTAATAAAGAATACAAATAATTTCCATAAATAAAGCATTTATAATAATTCTATTAGAGAATACAGATAATTCCCATAAATAAAGCATTTATAATAATTCTATTAGAGAATACAAATAATTCTCATAAAGAAAAATTAATAACAATCATATATATATAAAAGAAAATAAAGCAAAATAGCATTAATTTATGCTAAAATTTCCAATGCTCAGGTTGAATACTTAAGCTAAGGATAAATCTTATACACCATTGTTACTAAAGGACAGTGATAGTGTCTAACAGTTCTGATAAATTAAATAATTCTAATAAAGAATATAAATAATTCTTCTAAGGAATAAATAAATAATAACTCCAATAAAGAATATAAATAATTCTCCTAAGGAATAAATAAATAATAATTCTAATAAAGAATATAAATAATTCTCATAAAGAATAAGTAAAAATGATTGTAAAAAATATAATATAGCATTATATAATATAATATAGCATTAAATAATGCTAAAATTTCCGATGCTCTAATTGAATAACAAGGCTAAGAATAAGCATCAGAGGACATTGTTACTAAGACAGTGAAAGTGTTACAAAATTATTACTTCTGTTTATTTTCTTTTCAGTACGCAGCAAACAAGCCTTACACAACACCTGAATCCCCAACCGTTCCCTAGACAATAGTATAATAAAACGCGTTATTATTTCTACCAGGTGTGAGCGAAACTCACAGAGGAAGCAATTATTTGGTAACATTAGCATACACGCCATTAAAGTTCAGCTTTTTTTAAACATGTGGGGAAAGAGAGCCATTAAGCACAAATATTACTTAGCATGAAAATGGGATTATAACTTCTGTTTCCTGCCCGAATTCTTCCCGATTCATTATAAAAAGAAATACAATGTCGAAACTCCAACCACAACGAACCGGATATGCAACTCCTCGTGTTGAATTTATGCGAAGTAATCAACGATCACCAGAGGAAATATCTACAAATTTTAAGCAAACGATTTTTTCCCGCGTCTTTCGCTGATGTTTAGAATACAAAAATGGAATATTTAATAGCTTTTTTTTTCATTCGGATTTATTTAAAGAAAGTTTTAAACTATTTTCTTTAAATGTATTTCTCGTAACATATGAAAACTGATACAAATAAGTAATTAAATCCTTAAGCATATTTTTTGTAGCTTATATTAATAAACGAAAAATTATTTCAATAATTTCATAATTTATTTCACAAACAATGTTTCTCATCTTTTCTTCTTCCATTTTTAGAATATAAAATGAGGAATAATTTATAGTGAAAAACTTTTTTCGTTTCCAAAGCTAAATTTGGTTTTATACAAACAGATAGACACAAAGACTAAAACTGTTTAAGCTCAGTTTATTTCTTTTAAGCTTAGCAAAGATTCGAAAATTAATTAAAGTTAGGAAATTATTTGCTCTAGGATTTCATATTGTAATCCTCAAATAATAGTTTGAAAAACGAATAAAAGATCTTTCTATTTGTCAAAGTTTAATTGAACTAATTTTTAAATAATCTTTTTTAAGTTTTCATTTATTGTAAGAAAATTATGATATTTGATGCTTTGTGCTCGTATTTTTCTCTCTCTGCTTTAAGAATGACTAAATTTTAAATTAATCTGTAATTATAAAATAGGTTTCTTAAAAAAATTTCTTGTTAATCAATTATGCGTAATCGGAGCATACGTGAATAAATGAAAAAGATATTATTGATACTTTTAATATATGTTAAAGTTAAAAGTTATTATAATTTTTTTTTTGCTTTATAGACAAATAGTTACAGATAAACACATAGAAAAATAATGAAATCTAAAGATATTTATTATTTAAATTAAAATTGCATCATTATTTTATAAAGAAAGGAATTGCTTATAGAATTTTTTTTATATTGTTCCTGATACTTACTTCTCCGTTATATTTCTTCACAAAACTTGCAAACAAATGTGATATCCACAGCCGAATAGTATTATTCCTCACAGTAATGCTACCTGAAAAATATTCTTGGAATTAGGCGTTAATATTAGCATAGAAAACCATCTATAAATCTCTGCTATTTTAGCCAGAATTCAGAAATTTATAATTGGGCTTTTATTTTTCCTTAGATGATCAGCGTAATATTACTATGACTATTTCTAAATAAATATTAAAGCTCGTTGGTGAAATATTTAAAAGAAAGTTATGATGTATCAGGTATATCTGACGTTTCGTCTCAATGACAATCAAAGGCAAATTATTAAAAGTGTTGTAAAAAATTGTAATTTGCATTAAATAATGAGTTACTTTTTTCTGTAAGTTAAAAAATTGGTATATTTAAATGAATTCAGTTCATAATAATGAAGTATAAAGGCCTTATCACACGGTAAAATATCGTAGGCACTTTCCCTCAGCAAACGACAACGAAAGTGACGTCACTTGTGTGACGTCACTTCAAAGTTTCACATGACTGGTTGAATTTCGTTTGCGGACAATATTTATGACGGCATTTTCTAGCTGGTTAGAAAAAGTTGTCGATTATGAAACTTGCTAGACTGGGTTTTGAGGGTAGAAACGGAAAAGTGCTGACGAAATTTCACCGTGAGATAAGGCCTTAAAGCTACTAAAAATGCGCACGTGTACAGCTGGCATAATATTTTGGTTCTAGTACAGGGAATCCTAAAATAACTTTTCCTATTTTCCATTTGCAGTTTAAACCAAAGAAAGGAAAGAAATACGATTTCATGTGTAGATCATAGAAAGCAAAAATTCCATATATAGATTATAGAAAGCAAAGATTTCATGTATAGATTATAGATATGTCAGATGAAAAACGTTATTACAAAAAATAAATAAAGCCTAAAAGTTAACTATAGCAGATACATTGGTTATATAACGAGTACACAGAAAATGGATTATGCAAAACTTCACTAACGTTTGAGTGTAAAAAATTGCATTTAAAGAAATGAAAGACATGGCATGTAATTAGAAACTGATTGAGAATTATCTTTTATTAATATCAATATCAGGTTTTAATTTTCAAAATGACAAACTTATCTTTGAGCTTGCAAATCAATTCACTTATTTATTTTGCAAATGTTATTTTCTTAATTTTCCATCGTCTTTATAAAATTTGAATACGAATTTATTCCTTTTTTCAAGATGCAGATCCTCCAAACTGAATGAAGTTGTTTTACCGTCATTCTGTATTTCTGTTTAAAATGAGGAAACATTACACAAATTTCATAATGAAATGTATTTCCTAAGTATGATAAAATATTATTAAAAAAAGATTAAATGCGAATAATAATACAAAACTATTTTCATCTTTGAGAATAGCATCCATATTTTGATAAAATTTGAATAAATGAAATTATACAGCAGCTGAAAATAGAATTAAGATACTAAACATACAAAAATCGAGAAAAAATTAAAACGAATAGTATGTAATTCTCTCAGATATAAAACAAAATGAAAGCTTTCAAGGCTACTGTCTGGCATACTGGACACAAGTTCTGAGGGAATTAAAATATTGAATGCGTTGTCAAAAAGCAAAGCATCTTCATTAATGTGTTAAAAAAATATAATTTTTCTAGGTTCCGTCGGCTTTTCTACACTTAGAATTATACATCCTGTTTATGGCTGAATAAAAGTCAATACTTGCCGAAAAAGTTTGCTAAAAATGCAATGGTTGTAATTACAGACTTTCAAAATTCTTATGTTGTTAAATCGGATTAATTAAACTGCGGATATATTAAATCTAGTTCTACCAGATCAAATCTCAATGAAAGAATAGCTAAAAATTATAGAAACAAAAGCCCAGATACATATATTGAATGCAGATATTAATACAATATTGAATTAAATATAGTGCAGCCAGATCAATTCTCAATGAAGGAATAGCTAAAAATTATAGAAACAAAAGCCTAGATATAGATAGTGAATGTTTTATCAGAAAGCAAAACACCTTCATTAATATGTTAAAAAAATATCATTTTTCTAGGTTCCGTCAGCTTATCTACATTTAGAATTATACAACCTGTTTATGGCTGAATAACAGATGACGCATAAAAAAGTTTTTAAAGAATGCAATGGTTGTAATTAGACTTTCAAAATTCTTATGTCGTTAAATTGGATTAATTAAACTGCGGATATATTTAAGTCTAGTCTTGCAAGATCAAATAATAGCTAAAAATTATATAAACAAAAGCCCAAATACAGATATTTTTTATTTTATTTCAATTATATTTTCTTTTTTTTATATAGAAAAGTATCACAATCGTCAAAAGAATTGATCTAGTGATTTTCAAGAATTTCTGCATTTTATACTTCCCTGAATTCCAAAAACACATTTTCAAGAACTGTCTATATGTCTGTCTAACGATAACTCAACAACAGTTTGAGCTAGACGAAGGAAATTTTCTGTATGGCCTTTCTGCTCAAATACGTACATTCCTATCAAATTTTGAACAAAATTCATTCTGTAGAAGTCAGTCTGTCCTGCTATTCTAATATAAGTAATCTCAATAACTACAAAATGGGGAGAGCTAGTTAAATTTATTACACTGGTTTAGCTTCTATATTGCATGCATCTATTAAATTTTAATCCAACAAGGGATTGAATGTCTGTATGTCTGTATGCGCTTTCAGAAGTTTATAAAGGAGATAAAATATATCAAATTTAGAATGTAATTTTATGAGTGCAGCAGTGTCAAATTTTGCTTTCAATTACTTGAGAAAATTTTTCGCCTAAAACACAAATTCTGAGCAAAACGTTCTGAACATTCAACAACATTCTGAATAACCCAATAACACAACATTCTGAGTAACAAAATAATACAACATTCTGAATAACACAATATCCCAATATTCTGAATTACGAAATAACAAAAGATTCTGAATAATACAATAACGCAACATTCTGAATAGCACAATATCCCAACATTCTGAATAACACAATATCCCAACATTCTGAATAACACAATATCCCAACATTCTGAATAACACAATAACCCAACATTCTAAATAACACAGTATCCCAACATTCTGAATAACACAATATCACAACATTCTGAATAACACAATATCTCAACATTCTGAATAACGAAATAAGACAACATTTTGATTTACGAAATAACATAACATTCTGAATAATACAATAACATAACATTCTGAATAA
>JAPMOQ010006205.1:240614-268709 GCA_026543055.1 Argiope trifasciata
CATTCTGAATATTAAACGCTTGCCTGATTATCCCGAGTTTTCTCGGGTTCGTATATATTTCAGTTAATTATTATCCCGGGAAAACTCGGGCGAAGCAGAATTTGTCAGTACGATTCAAAGACTAATATTTAACTTTTTTACATTCGCCCGAGATAACTCGGGATATTAAACTAATATTAAAATTAAATACTTTTACATCCATAAAAAATTAACAATTAAAATTAAAATCTACATATTTTGTTTCGTTTCTTTGTGTTTGGTTAAATTTAAAATAAAATAAATCTAATGATTTTTTGCAATTTTTATTATTAATGTTTAAAGAAAGCGGTTAACATATAAATATGAAATTGTGCTTTTCCAATGGATTTATCATACAGAAATGGATCATCGTAACTTGTGAGCAGTTTTAAATTGAGAATCAGAGACACGAGACCTTCTACCGAAAATCAATTGTATACTTAAGGCTGACGGTTAATTAATTAAATTTAATGAAACAGACATTATCACACTGATGTGCTTTGGAAAATAGGATGGTTTTTCATTGTCAAATTAAAGAAACTGCATTTCTAAATACTTTTAAGTAATTTCGAAATATAATAATCAAATGAATACAGAATGAAATTTAATGCAGCAAATTAAAATGTAAATCAACTCTAGTTCAAATTTTAAAACATTAATGATTTTCACTGAGTATTCTATAGAATTTTACTAATTAAGATATAATGAAAACTTTGGAATACTCTTGACTACAGTTAAACGATAATAAATTTTCACTAAGCCTGAATAAAAAGTATCTGAAATTATTGAAATATTTTCCGAAGTGGGATTTATAGTGATGATAATATTTCTTTTCCAAAAATACACTATGAGATAGATTTTATTTTAGGACTGAAATCACAGCTTACTTTTGCACATACACACAAAAACTGAATAATACATTATAATTATCATTTTTAAAATTAAATCTTAGGCAATATATATTTAGTCACAGTATATTCAACGAGAACGTTCTATAAAAATATACACAAAGGCTTTTTTCACATGATTGTCATGTTGCATGTTTTTCCTGCATTATCTTCCTAAGGTAACTGTCTATGTTTGGTTAAATAATTAATCTATTATCCCATTGCTTTGAATCATTAACTAATTAATGGTATGTTATGTATTATCAAGCACATGATAGATGTTATTATAATATTCTAACTAGTTTATGGCGCATCAACGTATTAATAGCGTCCTTTATCAGTTTACTCTACGGCGATATTACTAACGACAACATCATCTACGCCCATTTCTCAAAGTCATTACTTAGATATTAGACTCAACTATACCGAAGTATAAATATTATGTCTACTACCAAATTATTCATTAAGAGAGTCTCTTGTGTAAATATTGATGTAAGTAAGTACACAGGTTTCTAATAAGTATGTTGTCACAGGCGACCTAAAAGAACGGAGGTTTTCTGTTACAACATACGAAAAAAAGTTGATGGTTGTTTTTAATAACAAAACAACTTGTCGCGCCTATTCTAAGTTTTGGGATGACTCATTATAGACGAGTGAAAAATACGTTAATTTATCCGCGTTGTCTTTTCACGTTCGCCACGTTGTAATTCTAAAACGTGAGCCAGTCGGCGCGACGTCACGAGTTTTTTTTTTTTTTTTCCTGCTAGCGTGATCTCTGCAAACGAGGTAAACGAGCTTGTCTCACGCGACTGGCAGCGGCGTCGCGGCGGCTGCCATGGCAACCAAACATTTCTTCCGACCTCTGTGCGGCCATTAAGAAAAGCTACATTTCGATAGCTTTTATATAGCTTTTCAACCACACCTGGTCCAGCGTTGAAAGCTTGGCGCCTCGTTATCTACGCCGCTTTTTTGGGGCTGCGAAATGAGAAATCGGGACGAAAATACATCTACGACCGCTGACGGGTGCCCTATGTTCTACTGAGGAGTGACGCACTTAGTGTAGAGCTTTATTTTTTCTTCGAAGAAAAGTTTTATATCCTGGGAGACGAAAATTCGGTTTAAAAGTATTGGGATTATCTACACTTTGCTTAAAAAATTTTTCAAACCAGAAAAGAACCAAGCAAACAAAAATGATGACAATTTATTTGTATTAAGAATTATATCATGGGAGGCGAAAATTCAGCTTAAAAATATTGGGATTATCTACACTTTGCTTAGAATTTTTTTTTAAATCAGAAAAGTAATAAGCAAACAAAAATGATAACAATTTATTTGTATTAAGAATTATATCCTGGGAGACGAAAATTCAGCTTAAAAATATTGGGTTATCTATCTACACTTTATTAGAAAAGTTTTTAAAAATCGGAAAAGTAATAAGCAAACACATAAAAATGATGAGAATTTATTTCTATTAAGAATTATATCCTGGGAGGCGAAAAGTCAGCTTAAAAATATTGGGATTATCTATCTATATTTTGCTTAAAATGTTTTTGGAATCGGAAAAGTAATAAGCAAACACACAAAAATGATGACAATTTATTTGTATTAAGAATTATATCTGAAAGGCGAAAATTCAGCTTAAAAATATTGGGATTATCTACTTTGCTTTAAAAGTTTTTAAAAATCGGATAAGTGATAAGCAAGCACTCAAAAAAGATGACAATTTATTTGTATTAAGAATTATATCCTGTTAAGTGAAAATTCAGCTTAAAAATATTGGGATTATCTATCTACATTTTGCTTAAAATGTTTTTTGGAATCGGAAAAGTAATAAACAAACGCATAAAAATGATGAGTATTAAGAATGTATAAGAAGGAAATTGTCTGATTCGAAACATTCGATAAAAAATATTGGGATAAAACACAACCTTATTAAAAATTAGAAAGTTTTGAAATGCAGGTTAAATTAAATTATATGATTTCATTACATGTATAATAAATTATTATTATTATTATTTTATAAAAGTTCAGCAGCTATCTAAAATTGCATACAAAAATCTGAAAGATATCAAAAAGAAAACAACTTAATTAATAATAACATGCGCAAGCTTTAAAAAAAATCAAATATTGATAGCCAAGAGGTGAATTCATGATTAAAAAATAATGAACACTTTGAGCTTAAATTATTCAAACAATTCCGATAAATAATAATTATATTTATAAAACAACTGCAGTCAAATTTCAGAGATGTATTAAGACTGCTGACGGGTCTATGCTCAACTGAAGATTAACGTACTTAGTAAAGTTTGATTTTTTTTTCAAAGAAAGTTTTATATATTAGGAGACGAAAATTCAGTTAAAAAATATTGGGATTATCTATCTACACTTTGCTTAAAAAATTTTTAGAATCGGAAAAGTAATTAACAAACACACAAATATGATCCGAATTTATTTGTATATAGAATGCATAAGAAGGAAATTGTTTGAAGTGAAATATTTGACAAAAAGTGTCCTTAGAAAATACAACCTTATTAGGAATAAGCAAGATTAAAAATTTAGGTCAAATTTAATAAAAATTATTTTAAAAAATTAAAAGATGTTATAATTTTTATTAAATTTGACCTAAATTTTGAATCTTGCTAATAAGATTGTATTAAGATCCATTAGCTCTCTAAAATTGTACACAAAGATCTCAAAACCGTAAAACAAAATACATATTAATAATAATGTGTACAAGTTTAAAAAAAATTTTAATATTGATATCCAAAAAGTAAATTAATTATTAAAAAATAGTGAACACTCTTAGCTTAAAATTGAACAATCTCAATAAATAATAATTATATTTAAAAAAAACTGCAATGAAATCTCAGAGATATACTGCTGACAGGGCATATGTTCTACTGAGGAGTGACGCACTTAGTAGAGCTTAGTAGAGCTTTAATTATATTAAAAACAAGTGCAATCGAATTTCAGAGATGTATTGATACTGCTGACGGGTTTATGTTCTACTGAAGAATAACGTACTCAGTAAAGTTTGATTTTTCTTTGAAGAAAGTTTTATATTCTGGGAGACGAAAATTCAACTTAAAAATATTTGGATTATCTACACTTTGCTTAAAAATTTTTTTAAAAAAATCGGAAAAGTAAAAACACAAAAATGATGACAATTTATTTGTATTAAGAATGTTTAAGAAGGGAAATTGTCTGATACGAAATATTCGATAAAAAATGTTGAAAAGCACAAAACTAATTACGGAAACAGAGCCAAAAACTATTTCGGATTCGAACAAGATTAAAATTTAAAATATCACAGTATTTAGTGAGCGCAAATGCAGCTACTACCAAAAACAGATAAGTCATATAAATTAGCAATATAAGAGAAAACGAAACTAATTACGGAAACGGAACTAAAAATAGGAATCGAAACTAAAAAATTATTTCATATTCGAATGAGATTATAAATTAAAAAAAACTATTAAAATTTTTTATTGTATTTAGAGAGCGTTAATGCAGCTACTACCAAAAACAGATGAATCTAAGTAAGTTAGAAGTATATGCAAAGTAAAAATTAATACAATAGAAACCATAAAAATACTTAATACAGTTAAATTGTCATCGTTTTTGCTTGTTTACTCATTAATTTAACCTAATTTTCAGATATTTCTAATTACTAATAAGGTTGCGTTTTATCCAAATATTTTTTATCGAATATTTCGTATCAGATAATTTCCCTTCCTATATACTCTAAATACAACTGAATTGCCATCGTTTTTGGTTGTTTGCTTAATAATTTAACTTAAATCTCATATCTTTCTAATTCCTAATAAGGTTGTGTTTTCTTTCTACCTTTTCTGACGAATATTTCGCTCCAGATAATTTTTATTCTGATACATTCTTAATACAGCTAAATTGTCGTCGTTTTTGCTTGTTTTCTCATTAATTTAATCTAAATTTCAGATATTTCTCATTCCTAATAAGGTTGTGTTTTCTCCCAACATTTTCTGTCGAATATTTCGTATCAATTTCCCTTCTTATACATTTTTAATACCAATAAACTGTCATCATTTCTGTCTGCTTGCGTATTACTTTTCAAGTTTGTAAAAATTCTGAATAAAATGTAGATAATCGCCATATTTTTGAGTTGAATTTTCTTCTCCCAGGATATAAAACTAATAAGCTAATGAATCGTTATAAATATATATATAGATAGATATAACGATTCATTAGCTCTCCAGAATCGTATGAAAAAATCTAAAAAATATCAAACAAAACACAAATTAATTAATAATAACATGTACGCTTAAAAAAAATTCAAATACTCATAGCCAACCTACAAATTAATGATTAGAAAGCAGTGGACACACTCACCTTAAAGTATTTCAACAATCCCTATAAATAATAATTATATTTAAAAAAACTGCAATCATATCTCCGGAGAGTCTTGATACTGCTGATGGATGGTGTGTTCTATCTTACTTAGGTAGAGGGACTTAATAGAGCTTCATTTCTCTTCAAGAGAAGTTTTATATCCTGGGAGGCGAAAATTCAGCTTAAAAATATGGCGATTATCTACATTTTATTCAGAATTTTTACAAACTGGAAAAGTAATACGCAAGCAGACAGAAATGATGACAGTTTATTTGTTTTAAGAATGTATAAGAAAGGAAATTGATACGAAATATTCGACATAAAATGTTGGGAGAAAACACAACCTTATTAGGAATGAGAAATATCTGAAATTTAGATTAAATTAATGAGAAAACAAGCAAAAACGATGACAAATTAACTGTACTAAGAATGTACAAGAAGAAAAATTATCTGGCTTGAAATATTCGACAGAAAATGTTGGGAGAAAACACAACCCTTTTAGGAATTATAAAGATCTGAAATTCAAGTTAAATCAATGTGCAAAAAACCAAAAACAGTGACAATTCAGTTGTATTTAGAGTGTATAAGAAGGGTAAAAACATATTCAGGCTCTAAAGCAAAAACTGATAAGAAATGTATAAATTAATAGGAAAAAAACACGTTCAAATATTTCTGATTAAAAAAAATAATAAAAACTTTAAGTCTGAAAGTTAAAAAAAAAAAAAAAAAAACTTGCGATAAATCGGACAACATAAATTACAGTACTCAAATTGCGATAAAATTTTCTTATAAAATACAAAAACAATTTCAACCATAAAAGTTTAAGAAACTTAAAATTACCTTCAACTTTGCAACTTTATTACCATCATTACTTTTATATGATTTCCCTAACCTGCCCTTCAATATTTCTGCCAAGTTACGATGGTAACGCATGCGATCAAATAATATTTCATTCCTTATGATCAAAGGGATATGAAACTGGATTTTATAAATACTGAAATTAATTCTTTTTTCATACATACAACAAGAAAATTTAATACGATATTAAAATTTTTCAAGGATAATTACTTGATAAAAAACCTGTTTGAAATTATATTCAATTCACTAACATTTATGGCATAGGACAGTTAAAGTGGATTACTCTGTGAAACTGCTTAGCGTGTATTAAAATTCATTTCTTTTATTCTAATAGAGAGTTTCTAAAAATTATTAAAATGTTCCAGATAAGACGCATTAAATTATGAATAGAAAAGAATAGAAAAAAAATTGTCTTTGTAAAAAAAATTATCTGAAATATATACAATTAGCTGGTACCGGGTGCGTAGCTGCGGCCGAAAGAAATAATAGTAATTGCAATCAATCAATCATTTGGCAATGTTTTATCAAAACAGGATGAACGGTACGACAGTATATCAAATACGGGAAAACGAATATTCTTTTTTATGTAATAGATTTAGTTTTTCTTTCAGAATTGCAAAACTTTCTGTTCTTTCAGAATGGCAACGGAAGAAACTATTTATTGTATCTCCTGATTCGTTTCATATTCGTTCAGAATTCTCAAGTTTAATTTTAGAAAATGTGATTATAATATTTTCTTTCAACATTGATTAAACATAGAAACTTTATTTATACCATAAAATCGTTAATATATTTAAAAAGATAATTTTTGAAAATTAAGATGATGCAAAATTGTTTATATTGCAATATTTTTGGTAGTTACTACAAAAAACGCTGACATTTAATTAAAATTTAAAAACCCCAAGGTTGGTCTCCCCAAAACTTCCTCGCATAATCTATACTTATAATAAAGCTCAATGTGTGTGTGTGTGTGCGTGTGTGTGTGTGCGTGTGTGTGTGTGTGTGTTGGCGCTCTACAGGTCAGACGGTTGGACCTACAGCTATCAAATTTGGTACATGTATACCTTGGAGGTTCAGAATGTGCACCTCGGAGTCCTTTTTTCGAATTTTTAATTAGAATGTGAACTAATTAAAATTTAAGCGAAATTTTGACGTTTTTCCGCTATAACTTCCGAAAATATTATCGCACAAACATGATTTTAACATCAATTTAAAGATAAAAAATTAGCTTTCTGATGGTGTCAAAGTTTTAATGTATAACGTAAGCCTCGATTTGTAACGAATTTTTAAAGAAATATTTTAACCATGTTTTTTGAGCACGTGACTGGACAAAATAAAAGAAAACAATGATGGAAGTTCAAATAATAAAAAAAAAACTATCATCGTGAATCAAGTCTAAAGAAATGATACTTTCAGCACGTGACTGAATAAAATAAAAGAAACATAATATGAGATATTTTCTAAAAAAAATAAATGCAAGGCAAAGGTTTATATAATCGTTTGCAATATCTAAATCATTTATTCAATAAATCTTCTTTATTTATGGTAAACCTGATCGAATTTAGACAGGATATACATTGGAATTCCGACTTAATGGCATATTTCTATAATCGTTTGCAATATCCGTATCATTAATTCAATATTTTTTTTCCATTATAAAATGTGATAGTTTCTAAAAAAATAAATGCAAAGCCAAGGTTTCTGTAATTGTTTACAACATCTATATCATTTATTCAATATTTTTTTTTTTCCTTTTTTGGCTTTCTTTAAAAAAACACATTTAATATTGAAGCATCACGGAAAAAAACATTTTTAATTTCAGGCCAATCAATGCCCGGAATTGCTTCAAGGCTAATGTATATGGGATTTAATTAAAAATTATAGAACGCATTATTCATGGCGAACCAACTGGTCGCCAAAGGCGGCTAGTCTATAATAAAATTGTTACCTCTGAGAATGACTTGCATGACATTTGCGTACTATAGCTACAAAATATCAACCTTTAACTTGGATTTAGCAATTCCAAGGAATTTATTGTCTCCTCGGCGAGTGATTTGGAGATTGGTCCTTGGTAAATAGATAAGGTTGAGATTCAATTTTTTAAAAATTTTTGATAATTGTAATATCCCTATAAAAATTTCGTAGGCATGAACAATAAGCTGATCAATTTTCATCGATCGGTTTAGGAAGTCATAAAAGACATATAGACACACATTGAATTTTTATTGATTAAAATTTGATTGGCAGGTATAACAGACTACTTTTTAATATGTACTTGAGATTATTTCATAGATGTTTGAAAAAAAAAAAAAAACATGAATTTCATATAAACAGCGAGAATATTCCATCATTTCGCAAAAACTGTTGAAGTGTGGTCATATGTCCATGACAGATAGTAAATATAACTTGTTTCATTTTTATCTACAATTTACAATACTTCTTCTCATAGAAAAGATTTTAAACAAAAAGAAAAGCGAAAGTGAAAACTCTTTAAAACTCTTTTAAAACCTTCATTTTATATTCAATGATGAAGAAAATCTTTGGATCACCAAATAAGTCTTTTACCCAGAATGTAATAGCTTTTGAAACAGGAAATATATTGAATTTTTTTCGACTGCAATTTATTTTAAAATGGCGGACATCCACTTTGTGTTGTCCCCCCTCCCGCCGGAAAAGAGCAACCAAGTGTGCCAGGAGTATTCGAACCTGTTTTTAGCATTGCACTATGTTAAATTGTCTTCAAGAACAACTTTTTTCAGGATCTGCTGTAAAGAATTCGGAAAAGTCGGTTCTCCAAAAAAATTCGGAATTCTCCAAGGTACAGTGGGAAATATTGACTTCTTGTCCACTTGACATACTACTTACTTTTCTGAAAGGATCTTCAAATAAAACGTTCACAGGTAGAAAATAAACTCAATATATTTCCTTTTTAAAAATAATTAGCGTTTTGTATCGTAGATTTTGGATTGACTTCTTTTCACATATTGGTTAAAAGGTTTTTGAAATAAACGTTTTAAGCTAGAAAATGTAACTTTATAGAATTATTATTTTTGAATAAATTTATTTAAAAATGTGGGTTTATTTTTTAAGATAATTGGTCTTAAAATTAACTGCTAAAAATATCTGCTGTAAGGAATTCGGAAAGTTAGAATTCTCCAAACTACTATGGGAATTATTGACTTCTTGTCCACTTGACACACTAACTTTTCTTAACGGATCTTCAAATAAATGTTCAGTTGTTTTTAGCATTACACAACGTTAAACCGTCTTCAAAAACTACCTTTTTCAGGATCTGCTGTAAAGAATTCGTAAAGTTAGAATCCTCCAAGCTACAATGGGAAATATTGACTTCTTGTCCACTTGGCACACTACTAACTTTTCTAGACGGATCTTCAAATAAAATGTTCACAGGTAGAAAATAAACTCACTATATTTCTTCTTAAAAAATAATTAGCATTTTGTGTCATGGATTTTGCATTAGCTTTTTATACAAATATTGGTTAAAAGGTTCTTGGAAATAAACATTTTAAGCTGGAAAATGTAAATTTATAGAATTATTATTTTAGAATGAGTTTATTTTAAAATGTGGGTTTAATTTTTAGGACGATTTGTTTTAAAATTACTTTAAACTTGAATGTTCTCAAAAATAAGTATTCTCTTTTCTCAATTAAATACATTTTTTATCGGAATTGTGATGTATAAAATGTTTTTATTAATCGATATTTTATCAAGACGCTTTTATCCACATGTGATTTAAAAAACTTAGGAATAATATAACTTTTATGGGGAAGTCATATCGACAAAATTTATCAGTCAAATATTTTACAAAATCTAATAAACCACATAAAATATATTGCCGAATTGAAACTAACGTTGTTAAGTCTGCATAGCTGAATGGCTATGACGCTGGATTCATAATCGTGAGATCCTGTGTTCTGTGTTTAAAATTTGCTTAAGAATTTTTCCTTCATTTCGTGTTCCAGAAGATTCTGGACCTTTCTTTAATTTACCAGATAAGTGCTCTGGACTTTTCTAACTGTCTTCAGAGAGGTATTCTGGAACTTTCCCTATTTGTATAAAACCTAAAGATCTCTTCGTCTCAGTGTTCTAAATTCAGAGTTGAGCTAATAAATGGATTTAACTCTACTTCCTGTATCTTCTTGAGTTCTATCTACATGATAATATTCCAAAAATATATTTTCCTCTCATTTTGAATTTAATAACTTTTTTAGATACACTCATTTGTAATTTTATAATTTTTTTGTAAATCTAATGCCGATAGTCATGGGAATTTAAATTAATTATTAAAATTAATATGGAAGATTAATTTTAGCTTAATATTAAAATTATTTTAGTGGCATGATAATTTTACCCTGGATGATGCAAAAAAGTTTTAGCTTATTAGAATGTGTTCATAACTTTCTAACAAACAAAAAAACTATTCCTCATCGTAAAAAAATATATTTCCTTAATGCAATAAGAGCCTTTACTTATTGAATCTCAAGATTCCTGAAAAAGATTTTGATGTGGAGTAAATTCAATTTACAAAAATATGCATGGCACATTTTTTTAAATCATTTTTTTTACTAAACCAATTATTCACATTAATTTTTTTAGAGTTAAAGAAGATTTAAACGAATTAAGCTATCAAAGAAATGTATTTAAAAAGTGTACAGATAACAAAGATTTTTTTTAAATAGTTGATAGTCAAATCGTTTCAAACTTCGCTGTCAAAATTTCGTAAATTTTCACCGAGTTTTTATTTTTCTTCCTACTTTCTACGTCTCTTTCACATCTTAAGATTACGTTCAAGGGATCTACTCCCTACTAGAATTTTAGAGATAAGTCGAATTCGAAGTAAAAATCACTCCACATGTTTGGAAAAGGATTTCGTAAAAGAGAAGCTGAAAATAACATACAATTCGCCGGCAAGTGCTGATTGCTTTTTCGTAAACGATTTCTGGATTTTCGAGAATGTCTATTGTTGTAAACATCGATGGCGTAATAATTTTTTCTTCCCATTTAGGTTCCATTGTAAGAAAAAAGAAATATCTTTTGTTACTTTTTAACTGTTATAAGCATGTATAATTTTTTTTAAAAAGTTGAACATTTATGCTTTAGGTCTGAAGTTTGTTTTGTTTAGTTATATTAACATCCCATTTAAAGCAACACTAGGGCTACTTTGGGACATAACCTTGTAATTTTAACCCGAGGTCAGATGATGAGGACGACACCTGAGATGACAAGCCTTGTCCACACCAGCGGGAGGGTGTTTGGCCCTGATGGATTTATCGTGCAACAGATACCTTTACTCGATGGTTCTTCGATGGAATCGGGTATCGAATCTGAAACACTTCGTCTCACAAGCCGAGACCTTACCACCTGCCACTGCGGCCCGTTTATGTTCGAAAGTGAAAATTTAAATTACTAGCGGAACTACTGAAAATTTAAAATACCAATGAAAATTTAATTCTAGTGAAAACTTGTACTGTATTTTCTCGTAAGCTTAGCCTTTCATAATTTTTTTTTATAATCTGCTATAAGATTTTTAAATGTATGGCTGGCCTGTAGAGTTAAACGATATATGAATTACTTTACTGATTTTTGAGCATTGATAACGCGTACTGTTTTTAAATTCCTCAATCTTAGTAACTAGAAATGGATCAGAAAAACAATTTAATTTTGAAGTATTTTACTCAAATTTTTTAAATAAATAAAATTTATTTTGATTACATTAATGATTACACTTTTATTTTTCTGCTTATATTGAGATTAAAACCTTTTGCATCTCCTTATCGAGTACCTAATATCACATAATAAGCATAGAATAAAGAAGTAGGCAGCTCTAGAGAAGCTGTATATAGTAAGAATAAATTATATTACGCAGCAGTTTATTGATTAAAAAATTAGATTACTATATTAATTAGAAATTAGAAACTAGAAAAAGATCATTATTAACTAGAAATGAACCAGAAAAGCAATTTTATTTTGAAATATTTCACTCAAATTTTTCAAATAAATAAAATTTATTTTTATTAAATTAATGATTGCACTTTTGTTTTTCTGCTTAAATTGAGATGAAAACCTTATCGGGTTCCTAATATCGCATAAAAACTATAGAATAAAAAAGTAGACAATCCTGAGACGCTATATATCGTCGTAAGAATATATTATCTATACTTATAATAAAGCTCAATGTGTGTGTGTGTGTGCGTGTGTGTGTGTGTGTGTGTGTTGGCGCTCTACAGGCCAGACCGTTGGACCTACAGCTACCAAATTTGGTATATGTATACCTTGGAGGTCGGGAATGTGCAGGTCGGGAATGTGCACCTCTGAGCCCTTTTTTCGAATTTTTAATTAGAATTTGAATTAATTAAAATTTAAGCGAAATTTCGACGTTTTTCCGCTATAACTTCCAAAAATATAATCGGACAAACATGATTTTAACATCAATTTAAATATTAAAAAATTAGCTTTCTAATGGTGTCAAAGTTTTAATGTATAACTTAAGCCTCGATTTTTAACGAATTTTTAAAGAAATATTTTAACCATGTTTTTTTGAGCACGTGACTGGATAAAATAAAAGAAAACAATGACGGAAGTTCAAATAATAAAAAAAACTATCATCGTGAATCAAGTCTAAAGAAATGATACTTTCAGCACGTAACTGGATAAAATAACATAAATATAAAAAGTGATACTTTCTAAAAAAATAAATGCAAGGCAAAGGATTCTATGACCGTTTGCAATATCTAAATGATTAATTCAATAAATCTTCTTTATTTACGGTAAACCTGATTGAATTTAGACAGGATATGCATTGAACTCCCGACCTAATGGCAAATTTCTATAATCGTTTGCAATATCTGTATCATTAATTTAATAATTTTTTTTCGCTTTCTTTCAAAAAACATATTTAATATTTTGGCAACATCACCGAAAAATACATTTTTAATATTTTGGAAGCATAACCGATAGTTAAAACTGACTGATTTATAAAATTAAAGATTATTATCAAGAAAACGGGTTCTTTTAGAACTTACCGTCCATCATCTTAAAGAAAATATTAATTTCAGGCCAATAAATGCCCGGAATTACTTCAAGGCTAATGAATATGTGATTTAATTGAAAATTTTAGAACGCATTACTCATGGCGATCCAGCTGGTCGCCAAAGGCGGCTAGTATTAGATAATTAGAAACTAGATAATTATTGACTAGAAATGAACCAGAAAAATTATTTAATTTTGAAGTATTTTAGCGATATTTTTCAAATAAATAACATTTATTTTTATTAAATTAATGATTGCACTTTTATTTTTCTGCTTAAATTGAGATTAACACCTTCTGCCTCTCCTTATAGGGTACCTAATATCGCATAATAAATATAGAATAAAGAAGTAAACAACTCTAGAGAAGCTATATAACGTCGTAAGAATAGATTATATTACGCAGCAGTTTATTGATTAAACTTCTCTTAAGCTTCGCAGCAAATACCCATAAGGATAGACATCTGTTCGAAGCACAATCACACTGATAAATTTAATAACAGAGAAGATCCTAGCTTTGTTGGAATGCGATATTGATAGCAGTCTGCTAGCTCAGAGTTCTGTTATTTTTTCCTTTGCTAATTCAGAGTTTGGAGTAAAGTACAATACAGACGATCGTCGTTAACCCAAACAGTTTAAGAAAAACAAAACTGACTGAATTCAGTTTATCACACATGTACGCACATTTGCTTTAAAAAACTTATTTAGTTTAAAAAGAGTTTTCGAAGTTATATTACTTTGGGGGAAAAAAATATGAAAAGTTTCAAATGCCCAGAATTAGAAGCTGAGGTTTAAATTAATTTGTCTGTAAGGAAATCGTTACAACGACTCTTAGAAAAATGTCACCAATTATATTTAATCTACTGACTATTTTTTACCCATTTGCTTCAAGTCTGCTACGTTGGAGTTAGGCAAATGAATTTCCACTCTTTTTTAATGTGTTAGAGGTTTTAATTTTTTTTTTTTTTTTTTTTTTTTTACATTTTTGTCTTCTAAATGGCAATATAGCTAAATCCTAGTTAAAAGCTAATATTTTGCAGCTATAGTACATATAATTCATGGATGTCATTCTCAGAAGTAGCAACAATATTACAGCTTATGCGAGAAAGTTTTGGGGAGATCAACTCTAGGGTTTTAACATTTCCATAAGTATATTAATGCTTAATTGATTATTTTAATTAAATTTTGATTCTATGTGAATGTTGCCATTTGACAATGAATTTAATGAAAAAAAATAATTTAAAGGATTCATAATACTTATAGCAAATAATCAGAAATGAAGAACAATAAAGAAATCTATAGTCAAACTGTTCACAAATCTAACTTATTAGTACAGTAAAAGCTCTTTATTCGCGGGGTATATGTTCCATAAATATGCCGCGAATACAGAAACCGTGAATACAGAATGGTAATTTATATGAGATTATAGGAGATACATTCCTAGGTGACAAAAAATATATATAGAACAATCAATTTAATTGAAGTTTTTGAACAGTTTGATTAATTATCTTAAGGCTTAGACAATGGTTTGAAGAATTTTGTCATTTTCTCTTGCTTGGCAGTTTTTAAAAGCTCCTTCCATTCAGACTGATACGCAGCACTCGCATTAGCAATTTGTATCTTAAAAATAAGACTTCGTTCCATTGACGGAACAATGTTCATAAAGAAATCCCAAAGATCATTTTCTCTTTTTAAACCTTCACTAAGATTTTTCAAATTGAATGTCACGCTTCCAATGCTTGTTGAAGTCTCTTCTTCAATGGGCTGTGAATTTAACATTTCCTACAAGTCGGTTTCAGTCAGATCTTCGTGTTGCGATTCAAGCAATTCCTGACTGTCACTTGATTATATCTGTTCAAACCCATCTCGCTCTATTCCATTCGCGATTTAGGCTATATTTGTAGTTTGCTTTTAACAACATACTTTAGACAAAGTTGTAATAAGATCTATTTTACTTTTTTTATTTGTCCGTTTGACGGCATTTACAAGGGATATTCGGTTGGATACCTATTGGAATCCTTTTATTATTATTTGCGTATTTGATCCGCGAATATAGGAATCGGGTCGCATTTTTTTAATCCTCGAATAATGAAAACGCGAATGAAGAAAGCGCGAATAAGGAGCTTTTACTGTACATTGAAGAGTGTTAGTATCAATCTTAATCTTGTTACAAATAAAATTATTTTAAGGGTATCAACTTCAACAATCAAATATTTTTTAAAAAGTCCATTTTTAAATCCAAAATTTAAATTGAAAAACAGCAGAAAATTCTGATAGAGCTGATACAAAGAGCGAATCTACGTCTCGTCCTCTATATAAATGAAAATGAATGTTTGTCTGTATGTCTCTTATGCCTTCCTAAACCGTTCATCCGATTGCGATGAAAGTTATTCAGCTTATTGTTTACATCTGCGAGATGGTTATAGGCATAGTAGGATTATCTAAAATGTAAAAAGAATTTCGAATCTTAACCGCATCTGTTTACCAAGGATTAATCTCGAAATAACTCGCCAAGGGGACAATAGATTCTGTAGAAATGCTAAATATAAGTGAAAAGTTAATATTTTGTAGCTGTAGTACGCATATGTCATGGAAGTCATTGTCAGAAGTAGCAACTTTATTACAGATTGTGTGAGAAAGGTTTGGGAACACCAACACTGGTTTTTAAATTTTAATTAAATAAAAGCGTTTTTCGCAGTAACTACTAAAAATATTGCTGTATAAATAATTTTGCACTTAATTCCTAATTTTCAAAAATTATCGTTTCAACTACATTAACGATTTTATGGTATATATAATTTTTCTATGTTTAATCAATTTTAAAAGAAAATATTTTTATCACATTTTTTTAAAATTAAATTTTAGAATTCTGAAATAATATTGAGTGAATCAAGAAATGCCATAAATAGTTTCTTTCATTGCTATTCTGAAAGAGCACCAATTCTAAAAGAATACATAAATCTAATATATAAAAATGCTTATTTGTTTGTTCGTATTTTATATACTGACGTACCGGTCCTCCTATTTCGATAAAACATTGCTAAATTACTGATTGATTGCACTTTGTATTATTTTTTTCAGTGGCAGCAACGAGCCGGTACCAGCTAGTTGAACATAAAACTGTCTTTCATTAATAAATAAATAAATAAAAAGCAATTGATTTGATGCCTTATTCGAGCTGGATAGAAACTTGTTGGGTGATGTCAACAATAGTTGATGGTATGAACCTTCCAGCGGGCGCGACCGTCATACCAACATGAAAGGTCGCGCGTATTTCCCACATACGCTATAGTCAATTGTAAATTTTCAAAAGCGTAACTATTCAAATTATATTGTAAATAGCTTAGGAATAATAACTACAATCACTTTAAACATTTTTTACTTAAAAAGGAGCAGAAACAATATAAGCATAGATTTTAATAACAATATAAAATGACCACAGATTAATTGAATTGATTTAAAAATAATATAAATGAAATGGTCGATATTTTGACAGAACAATTTGCATATATAAAATATAGAAGTGCAGAAATAAAGAATTAATGTATAATAAGGAAAAAGTAATTGCAATTTAAGGAAGGAAGGGAATAAGAAGAAAATAGTTTTATTGTTATTTCATTGCAGCGCTGCAATTTGAGCAAATGTGTTTAGTGTGCTCCAAACATATAAATTTCTGTCGAATCTCCCAACTGAACCTCGTGATTCTAGTCCGCTTTCCTTTTTGGCAACGTTTTTCCCCTGAAGTCGAATCTTTCGCTTTTTCAATACCTAGTTCTGCTTTTCTCTTTAGCACCTTTCATTTTAGCTCAACTTTTAGAGATGTGGGTGCTTTTATTCAACATTTTTCTTCGTAAGTGTACTTGCCAGCTGTCGCCAGTCTAAAAAAACATGGATTTATTTGTAAAATCATACAAAATCAGATGCGACAAAAACTTACATGAACGGTAGCGCGTGTCTCTAAAATACAGATATCTGATCGGCAGAGACCTATTAAGGCCACAAACGTACGACGACAACTGAAAGTACGCCAAAGGGAGGGGTACAAATAGCCAACGACAGGCGTTCCCAATACCACCATATAAAACGAAATTTATCTCTAGTGTATCTCTCACATACGCGCGCCCATTGGAAGTTTAAATTAAATGCCAAATGGGTTTTAGCGGTCAATATTTAGATCATAACTCCCTAAGACAGAAGTCCAGCCACCAAGAAATACTAAGGAATCAGACGTATAAATCTGTCTTCCTTTTATTGCGACACAAATAATTATACTTCTCAATATAATACTTATAACTCACGTCATTCTATAGTTAAGGCACACATAATCGTACTTATAACTCACATCATTCTATAGTTAAGGCACACATTATCGTACTTATAACTCATATCATTCTATAGTTAAGGCACACATTATCGTACTTATAACTCACATCATTCTATAGTTAAGGTAACCACGCATTGACTACGCAAACCTGCCAGATAGCACACGGAAAAAACTTGAATGACATGACAGCCGCAACAGTAACACTAGCGAGAACTGTGGTTGAATCCTAAGGGCAATTACAGGCCACGGTATAGCCGTTGCCTAAGGAAGTACGTTCAATCATCGATGGGAGGAGCTAGACCCCCACCTTTTCGTGTACACACAAGTATGGCTAGAAACAACCACCATACTGGAAATTTCTCATCCTCAATTATGAAGTGCCCCCGTAGAACCCATAGTTGAGGTAAGGTAAAGAATTAATTTCATAAATTAATTATTTGAGAAAAATTTATTTATTAAGTTAAAAATCCATAATCCATTATTATTATTTATTAAATTAATGGTAAAGAATTCATTAAATAAATAATAATAATGGATTATGGATTATGCAGTCATAATCCGTGTTATATTTAGGACATCACAACTTGAATAAATAGTTCAATTTTTTGTTTGTTTGCTTTTCTAAATTTATTTTATAATAAATAATATGCATCCATTATAAGACATATTATATTTGTTACTGAACTGAATCTCCATTCATGATTCGTGAGCAGAAAAAAGAAATCCTTAATAACATTTTTACTGTTTTGTGCTTATCCGAAGAAATGCTGACACAAAACCAGACACCGAACAACCTAGAGACATTTCCAGTTACTTACTGTCACTGTCATAGGAAAGCGTCACTGGTTTGTTTTTTTCCAGTTACCAGTCATGTGAAAAGCGGATGGAATTGTACTTAGAGAGGGAGGGATTAGGTAGTCATAATCCATGTTTTATTTTGGGTATCTCCACTTTAATAAATAGTTCCATTTTTTGTTTGTTTTGTTTTGCTAAATTTATTTCAAAATAAATAATATGTATCCATTATTTGTTACTGAACTGAATCTCCATTCATGTTGAGTAAGCAGGAAAAAGAAAGTATTTTTACACTTTTGTGCTTATCCCAAGAAAGAAATGCTGACATAAAACATTCTTAAAATCAGACACCGAACAATCCAGAGACATTTCCAGTTGCTTACTATCACTGTCACAGGAAAGCGTTATTGATTTGTTACCTTCCAATTGCCAGTCATGTGAATAAAGCATAAGCCTTTAAAAACGGATGGAATTGCAAATAGAAAGTGGGGATTATGGATTATGCAGTCCTAATCCATATTATATTTAGGGCATCACCACTTGAATAAATAATTCCATTTTTTGTTTTGTTTTTCTAAATTTATTTTATAATAAATAATATGTATCCATCTTAAGACAACTTTTATTTATTTTTGAACTGATTTTTCATTCATGTTGAGTACGCAGAAAAAGGAAAGCATTATAAAACTTTGTACACTTTTGTGTTTATCCCAAGAAAGAAATGCTGACATAAAACATTCTTAAAACCAGACACCGAACAACCCAGAGACATTTCCAGTTACTTACTGTCGCTGTTACAGAAAAGTGTCACTGATTTGTTGTCTTCAATTGCCATTCATGTGAAAATTGGATGGAATTGTAAATAGAAACTGAGGGACATATAACATAATGCATATTATATTTTGGGCATCGCCACTTGAATAAGTAGTTCCATTAATTGTTTGTTTTGTTTTTTAAAATTTATTTTATAATAAATAATATGTATCCATATTTTATTTGTTACTGAACTGATCCTAAATTCCTGATGCTTGCTCAGAAAAAAGAAAGCATTATAAAACTCTGCACACTTTTGTGCTTATCCCAAGAAAGAAAAGCTGACATAAAACATTCTTAAAACCAGACACCGAACAACCTAGAGACATTTCCAGCTACTTACTGTCACTGTCACAGGAAAGCGTCACTGATTTGTTCTCTTCCAATTGCCAGTCATGTGAATAAAGCCGAAGCTTTTAAAAAGCGGATGGAATTGTAAATAGAAAGGGGGGGAAACCTAAACCATGATTCTTTCATTCGCGCCAACCACATTTCCATAACTGACATTCAATTCTCACTTCCTTTCGTATTTCTTATGGGATTTGAATGGTAAATACGCAGCGAATAATGCATGGCAAATGAACAACCGGAACGTTACTCATTAACCAGAGGTCCATCCGATCTTACGAACTCGTTTCCTGTTGTCAGTCGAGGCCAAAATTTGCATTGCCTGACTCATGACAGAGACACTAGAGTTACCATCGACGAATGGATAATTCCATGCAGATACACGGAATCGATAGGACATGCAAGCGAATCGATGAACACTCTGTTGTTGGAGACACTCGCTAGATTTCGATTCATTTTCCGAATCGATTTCGGCTCGATCTATTTCGATCAGAAAACATCATTAAAGAGCAATTTAGAAAAAAAAGTATCGAAGAGACTTTTTGGGAGGAGAATAAAATAAATGTCGCGCCATGTTTGGAAAATGACATGATGTTAGTCTCACGCTGTTTTTCAGATCTGAATATTTGAGCAAATCCTTTTTATGATTGTTTCTTTATTAACACAAGAAAGTTTAAATGCATATTCTTTCATTTCTTGTAAATTAGCAACTTTTTGGAAAGTTTCAGGAGCTGCATTGGTACTTTTACTTTAAAATAAAAATTCTTTTTTTTCTTATTTTCCGGAATACGAAGATATAAAGAATACAAAGATCTATTTCGACCAGAAAACACTATTAAAGAGCAATTTATAAAAAAGTATCGAAGAGGCTTTTTGGGAAAAGAATAAAATAAATGTAACACCATGTTTGGGAAATGATATGATGTTAGTCTCACGCTGTTTTTCAGATCTGAATATTTGAACAAATCCTTTTTTATGATTGTCTTTATTAACAGAAAAAAGTTGAAAACTATATTCATTCATTCATTTCTTGTAAATTAGCAACTTTTCGGAAAGTATCAGGAGCAGCATAGGTACTTTTACTTTAAAATAAAAATTCTTTTTTTCTTATTTTCCGGGATACGAAGAACATAAAGAAGGCAAAGATCTATTTTAATTATAAAACATCATTAAAGAGTAATTTAGAAAAAAGTATAGAAGAGGTTTTGGGGAGAAAAATAAAATAAATGTCTCGCCATGCTTAGAAAATGACATGGTGGTAGTCTCACGCTGTTTTTCAGATCTGAATATTCGAACAAACCATTTTTATGATTGTCTTTATTAACAGAAAAAAGTTGAAAAATATCTATTCATTTCTTGTAAATTAGTAACTTTTCGAAAAGTTTCAGGAGCTGCATTGGTACTTTTTCTATAAAATAAAAATACTTTCTTTTCTTATTTTTCGGGATACGAAGAATATAAAGAATGCAAAGATCTATTTTGATTAGAAAGCATCATTAAAGAGCAATTAAGCAAAAAGTATCGAAGAGGCTTTTGGGAGGAGAATAAAATAAATGTCGCGCCATATTTGGAAAATGTCATAATGGTGGTCTCACGCTGTTTTTCAGATCTGAATATTTGAACAAACCCTTTTTATGATTGTCTTTATTAACAAAAGAAAGCTTAAATACATATTCTTTCATTTCTTGTAAATTAGCAACATTTCGAAAAGTTTCAGGAGCTGCATAGCTAGCTTTCAAAACATTGCACTTAAAGCAAAATCTGTCTTATACTGTTATTTGTTTATGTCATGCATTTGAACTACACCAAAAAAACCATAATTTATAAGCAGCCTCTATTCGCCTTTAGACTTATATAATTCAGGACCATACGTATTTACAAAAATAGCATCATATTATATTTACGTATTTACAAAAAACTTCATATTATATTTTTGTTTTAAATACTTTTTTCTTATTTTCAGGAATACGAAAAACATAAAGAATACAATAGTTATCAAAATCGTCGAACTCTACAATTTGCAGAACTTTCCTATATTTTATGAAAGATTTTTAGATCTTTTAAAGACCGAAAAACTATTTTGCAAATAATCTATTTTTCTGCTCATAAATCTCCTTGAAAACGCAACTTAATAACTATTTATCCAGACGGATCAAATATGGTATGCGATTTTTAAATGAAAATAAAAAACGTCTTTATATATACAAATCCTCTTTATTTGAACAAAAAATTCCAATCTAGCAGTCTCTACATTCGAGCGAATGCAAACACAGTAATTTTAAAAAAATGTTCTTTGATTTGTATCAAATTAATGACCATGGCTAACAACCAGTTAAGTGTTTGTCGATTCAAATTCATGAGAAAAAGATGACAACTAGTGATATTGGTCTCCATAAAACTTTCTCGCATGCTCTCTAAGAAAGGTGAATTTCACTTTTAGGTGCGTTTTTTCCGGAGCGACTGAAACCGAAACTTGATACAAAACTACAATAACTACAGCTCGATAAAAAACCACAATAACTACAACTTGATACACAACTACAATAACTACAACTTGATACAAAACTACAATAACTACAATTTGATACAAAACTACAATAACTACAACTTGATACAAAACTACAATAACTACAATTTGATACAAAACTACAATAACTACAACTTGATACAAAACTACAATAACTACAACTTGATACACAACTACAATAACTACAATTTGATACAAAACTACAATAACTACAACTTGATACACAACTACAATAACTACAATTTGATACAAAACTACAATAACTACAACTTGATACAAAACTACAATTGTAATCTCATTATAACATACAAAATTTGATATATTTAAGTCATTTCGCTTTTGAGTTATGCTTCTGAAAGTACAGAGTGATATACGTTTAACCCATGTATTTAGATTAGGTTCAAAATTTTATATGTGTATACAATATAGATGTTAGATCTATGCACCAAATTTTATCCATTTATCTCTTTTCTATTTGTATTTATGTTAAATTATATTCGGATAGACAGTTATGCTTCTGAAAGTACAGAGTGACATACGTTTAACTCACATACTTGGATTAGGTTTAGAGTTTGAAGGTGTATACAATATAGATGTTAGATCTATGTACCAACTTTTATCCATCTCTCTTTTCTTTTTGTAGTTTCCTGTTAAATTATATTCGGACAGTGCAGAGTGATACCCTTCTGAAAGTACAGAGTGATATACGTTTAACCCACATACTTGAATTAGGCTCAAAATTTGATGGGTGTATACAATATAGATGTTAGATCTATGCACCAAATTTTATCCATCTATCTGTTTTCTATTTGTATTTATTATGTTAAATTATATTCGGGTAGACAGTTATGCTTCTGAAAGTACAGAGTGATTTACGTTTGATCCACATACTCGGATTAGGCTCAAAATTTGATAGGTTTATACAATATAGATGTTAGATTTATGTACCAAATTTTATCCAACTATTTGTAGTCATCATGCTAAATTATATTCGGATAGAAAGTTATGCTTCTGAAAATACAGAGTGACATACGTTTAACGCACATACTTGGATTAAGTTTAGAATTTGAAGGTGTATACAATAAAGATGTTAGATGTATGTACCAACTTTTATCCATCTGTCTCTTTTCGATTTGTAGTTATCATGTTCAATTATATTCGGATAGACAGAATTCCTCTGAATAGATGCGGCTCAAAATTTCATAGAAATCTATAAATTTTTTGAAGAAAACCATGTACAAAATTTCATCCTTCGAACTCAAAGCATTACACACAGAGAGATATAGACATTTTCCAAAAATGGATTTTTTTTTTTAACTCAGGGAAGTCTAAAACATAGAAGTTCTTTAAAATTCCGAATTCGAATTAATTTTCCCAATTTCAACATCTTCTCTATACTTTGTATATGAGAAAGCATAATTTCAGTAAATTAATATTTACCCTGTAAACTTGTGTCTAATTTTAGAGCAAATTGGTCAAAGGGAATATTTTCTATGTTCAAGTTTCCACAGTTTCAAAGCTGAATTATTTTGACTAAAATAAACAAGAATAAAACTTATGTTCTTGCAAACACAAATTATATTAAAAAAAATATTGAAATAATACGGTTTACTTACAACACAATAACACCAATTAAACTTGTTTATAAAAGAAATTTCGATCTACTTTTCTTTAAACTTGCCAGAATATTATAATTAATTACTAAAGCTATATGTGCTTCATGATGGCCTGGTGGGCAGGTCTCGGCTTCTGTTCGGGAGGGTTTCACGTTTAAGACCACATTTCATCAAAGAACGGTCCTGTTAGCGTGTCGGGTGCACACTAAATCCGTTGAGATCAATCGCCCTCCGGTTGATGTGGTGTGGAAATTCTGAAAGGGAGATGCCACTTCAGGTGTAATCCCCGTCATCTGACCGTGGTTAAAACTACAAAGCCCATACCAAAGTAGTCTTAGTATTGCTTATGTCAAATAGTCGAGGCCTTAATATTGGGTTGGGGAGGAAATTCATAGGTTTTTTTTTTTTTTTTGTTTTTTTTTTTTTATTTTTTTTTTTTTTTTTTTTTTTTTGCTGTTTGAGAAAGTGGATAGTATTCATTCGATAGAGCTCTTTCTGCTCTACAAAACTGTGCTAATCGTCTTTTTGAGTAATTTAATTTTTAATTACTTTTAAGGCTTAGAAACGGAATATCCAGGAGGTGAAAATCAACATTTTCGACACCTGCTCTTCTTCGCTTTTCATCCAGGCCAAAAAGCTGCTTAAGCAAAAATGGACATTAGCAACAAGCACAGAGATGGTTGCATTACCAAGTCTGCAGCACGGAAATGGTCAAGCTTGACCTCCATCCAACGAAGACCATGATATGCGTTTTGGGGGGGAGGAGGACTGGGAGGGCATGCTGTACTGGGAAATGCTCGAAAGGAATGTCACGGTTACCAAGGGGCTCTGCATAGCCCGGCTACACCTATGCGACTGAAAAGACCCTACCGACAAGGTCAACCCATACACCTTCACGACAACACCAGGCCCCATGTTGCACAAGTTGTCAAAGCAGCACACCAAGAGCTTGAATGGAGGTCTTTCAGCATCCCCTATATTCTCCGAATCTTGCGCGTTCGGATTACTATTTTTTCCTCTCCCTGTCGAACTATATGAGGGGCGTTGCCTTCGACAATAAAGAGGGCCTTAAAAACTACACCGGGCGATTTTCGGAGGAACGCCATCGACCAATCGGTCGAGAGGTGGGAGGAGGTCGTAATCAACAACATAGAATACATAATCGATTAATCGATTGTTATTACTAATGATTTTCTTTAAAAAAAAGTCTTTGATAAAAACGGCACGAACTTATTCCCCAACCCAATATAACTAAACTAAATTAAGGTATCCGATTACCTTAAAAACATTGATTATCGAACACGTTGGCGAAATTTTTAATTATTATTTCTTGTAGTTCAGACTTTCCTCTTTCCAAGACAGTTTATCTTTTCTATGAAAATGAAGGTCTGACCTATCATCCATGAGAATTTTAAGCAAAGCATATTTTTCAAATAAAATTTGTTATTAATTTTCATAAAAATTCTCCACCGTTAACATGATATTTGAAAAACTAATAAAGGTATTTTATATAAAAATGTCAGCGTGTGTTTTAAATGATATGCCCAATGAAACGAACCAAAAGTTTTATTGTTGGTGGAATATTTTTTCATTTATAGGTGTTTTTAATTGTGAATTTACTGAAAAAATGCATTATACATACATTTTTACCCATAATTTCTTTGCATCACAAAATGTTTCTTGGATTTTGGTTCCTTTCATTCATCATTATATACTATAATCTGTGTTCAAAGAAAAATAGGTTTACCGCATTACAATTTTGTGTAGAGTATTAACCGTTTTGGTTAAATTTCATTAAAATGTACTGCAAATTTTCCTATTTATCCAAATATATTATATTTTCAAATATGTTTTTGTATTTATAGTATTTATAATTGAAAATACGTCTAAAAACCATAAATAGTATTTTTAAAATTCAATTTTTCAAAAATTTTACTTCGAACGTAGTCGGATACCCTAAAGCTATTATATATCTCTTATAATTTACTATCTTGCCTCAGAAAGCTTGCTTTTAAAGCATGCAACTTGATTCTCCACATGAATCATAAGCTTCAAAACAGTGTTCATTTCTGCTTTTTAAAATATTACAAATAAACATATAACATATTTTTATATAACATCTAACATATTTCTAAACATATTTTAGAAACTTAATTATCCTAAATGAAATATTTCCCAATTATTATCCTCTACGAATTTACAAATATGCTTATTTAGGTTAATTAATTTGCTGATCAAGCTATAATTGTGGTTAATTAAATTTTGTTTACCTCCTGCAAGAGCATATTGTTTCTTCTTTAATATTGTTTGTAACATTGCTAGAATAATTAATAATTAACATCAAACTTACGAAAATGAACCAATGTTGTATAATAACTGAAAATATGATTGAAATTTGTTCATTAATTTAATAAATGTTATTTTAATTTGAAAGATAACACAGCAGATCAGTCTTATATTCATTAATAAGGGAATTTTCAGCTGTGGACTACTTATTAGAGTACTATATATACGTGTGTGTATGCGCTCGTGTGTAGCTACAAGAACACAAATAGGGTTTTAAATTCAGTTTATTTCTTCTCCACGGGAGACTCTGACTTAAGTTCGGAGATGACTGAAGAAATGCGTCCGTTTGCATAGGAAGAAAAATCGTCAAATGGGGAATTAAATTCAGACTATTTCTCCACGGGAGGCACGGACTTAAGTTCGGAGATGACTAAAGAAATGCGGCCTTTTGCATAGAGAGAAAAATCCACAAATAAGGAATTAAATTCAGACTATTTCTCCACGGGAGGCTCGGATTTAAGTTCGGAGATGACTGAAGAAATGCGGCCTTTTGCATAGGAATAAAAATCCCCAAATAGGGAATTAAATTCAGACTATTTCTCCACGGGATTGACGAAAAGCTCTCTTCAAACGTCAAGACACCAAGAATACAAAAAGTGACTCAAATCACACTTTCCTCTGTCACCGAGCAATAATTTCTTAATTCTCGTGAGTGTTAGTCAAATTACTAAGCTTTTATCAAAAAACATGTCCTCTTACTTCCTTTAACCGAAAACGCTAATATAACATCGCGAATTATCAATTCAGCTATAAAGGAAGTATATTTCAAACTAAGTACTTATTAATACTTTTTACTTTTAAATAACGCTGTATTAAATTTTGGCATTTTAAATTTTTGAGAGTCTGGCTTTGCGTTCGTTTAGAAATGAAAGAGGGACGAAAAGTTCTCTTCAAATGACAAAACACCAAGAATACAAAATTTAATTGAGATCACAGTTCTCTCTATCACTGAGCAATAATTTCTTAATTCTCGTTAGTGTTAGTCAAATTACTAAGCTGTTATCAAAAAGAAACCTAGCTTCTTTTAACCTAACTTCTTAACCTCTTACATTTTTTAAACCAAAAACGCTAATACAACGTTGCGAATTATCAAATCAGCTCTAAAGGAAGGATTTTTGAAACTAAGTACTTATTGATACTTTTTAGTTTTAAATATAGGTATTTTAAATTTTAGGTATTTTAAATTTTTGAGAATCTGGCTTTGCATTTGTTTAGAAATGAAAGAGGGACGAAAGGCTCTCTTCAACGAACAAGTCTCTAAGAATACAAAAAGTAAACTAAAATCACAGTTCTCTCTGTCACCGAGAAGTAATTTCTTAATTCTCGGGAGTGTTAGTCAAATTACTAAGCTTTTATCAAAAAACCTAAGTCCTTTTACTTCTTTTAACCGAAAACGCTAATACAACATTGCGAATTATCAATTCAGCAATAAAGGAAGCATTTTTAAAACTAAGTACTTACTTTTTGGAAAAAAAATCAAGTAGTGCTTACAAAGCGAAAATTAAAATGAAGTATCCCAGCTCACTCGTTTTGCGACTTCTCAAGAGAAAACTCGATTAAAAAATATAAGAATTTGTTCGAAACGGAATGACTATGACAAATGCAGTTTTTGACAATTAATTATTCACAAATAGTTGGAGGTGGCGACTGCGATCGAAAGTGGTCTATGTCCCCGACGGATACAGTTCTAAGGAAGTGTTGAGTAATACATTAATTTCCGCGGTAATTCATTAAAGCGATTGAATTATAGATGTCTAGGGTTTTTGTTTCTGAGGTTTTACTTAATGGAGATACGCGAAACGGAAAATTAAAACATGGCAGAAAAAAAACGTTAATGAAGTAGGTTTTAAAATAGCTAACTAATTTAATTTGATGATCACATACTTCCGACGAAATAACAAATGAACCGGTTCTTTAATAAATAAAGAATATAAATTTGAGAAAAAGTTCCATCTTTGTTTAATGTTTGCCGAGCGAGTGTTAAATTATTAATGTCTACTAGTCAAATAAAAGTTGAAATAGAATGAAAAATGCGCGTTTTTTCCGAAGTTCTTTTTGAATAAGATAGTTTCATTTCAATCGATAATTTATTGATTTTTTTCTTATTTAATTTCTTTAAAATATAATGTAAGGAATTTTAATAACAAA
>JAPMOQ010006205.1:268719-282608 GCA_026543055.1 Argiope trifasciata
CTTATTTAATTTCTTTAAAATATAATGTAAGGAATTTTAATAACAAATGTAAGGAAAACTGATAGATTAATTTAACAAACTTTAAAAGGTACTATTTCTAACTAACTGCGCAATTCCATGTTGATGTAGAAAATTAATAATGATTAAATTAGATTAAAATGTTTTTGAAAAGTCAATATTCTTTACAGATAGTTTCATTTGAATCTATACTTTATTGTTTTTTTCTTATTTAATTTCTTTAAATTATAATGTAAGGAATTTTAATAACAAAAGTTAGGAAAATCGTCAAATAAATGTAACAAAGTTTAAAAGGTGCTATTCTTAACTAACTGTACAATTCCATGTTGATGTAGAAAATTAATAATGATTAAATTAGATTAAAATGTTTTTGCAAAGTGAATATTCTATACAGAGAGTTTCATTTGAATCTATACTTTATGGATTTTTTTTCTTATTTAATTTCTTTAAAATATAATGTAAGGAATTTTAATAACAAAAGTAAGGAAAACCGATAGATTAATTTAACAAACTTTAAAAGGTGCTATTCCTAACTAACTGCACAATTCCATGTTGATATAGAAAATTAATAATGATTAAATTATGTTAGAATGTTTTAGCGTAAACAATTTTCTTCCATCTAAATTTATTAGGAGGAAATGTTAATTGGGATTAGCAATTTCTTAACTTTTTTTCTCCTTTTCCATCTTTTATATTAAAGACGAAAATTTATTTTGACTTAAGTATCTCAAGGTAAGATATAAATATTATTTTTCAAGGTAAGATATAAATTCTGTTTCTTTGTAAAGAATATTAAAAAGAGTAACTCTGGTTCTCTCATTTTTTAGAATATAAACTATAGGTTTTTAAACTACAAAATTATTTTAAGTAACTTTAAAAGCGCTATTCCTAACTAACTAGATGATTTCATGTTGATATAGGAAATTAATAATGATTGAATCATGTTAAAATGTTTCTCTTAAGCCAATATTCTTCTGTTTAAACTAATTAGGAGGAAAAGCTAATTGGAATTACCATTAACTAATTAAAGATGAAAATTTATTTCAACTTAAGAATCTTAAGGTAAGTCATAAATACTATTTCTTTGTAAAGAATATTAAAAAGAGTAACTCAAACTCTCTCATTTATTTAGAATATAATGCAAGGGATTTTAACTACAAAATTAAGAAAAATTACCGACTTTTTTTCTTTATCCGTCTTCCATATAAATAAGGAAAATTTATTTTGACTTCAGAATTCCAAGCTAAGTTATAATTTTTTTTTTTGAAAATAATATTTTTTAAAAAGTGACTTCAACATTTCAAAAATAATTCTGAAAACAGTGAAATATCTGTTTGATGTTACATTAATTTAAAACTTAATCGTATTGCATAAGTTACAAGCAAAGGATGTTAATATGCTGACAAGGAAAATTCGTAAAAAATGAATATTGGTTTAATTATTTTCACTTTCAGAAATAGTCAGAATAGTTCAGAATTCGTAAAGTGAGTAAGTTCGTATAGAATTTAAGTGGTATCATAAGAGAAAGGTGTGAATGTAAGCTAAATTTGCTGATGAATGTAAGCTAAAATCAGCTGATGAATGTAAGCTAAATTTCAGAGACTCTGGAGAAAACTTTCAATCTGAGGTATACAAATTAAGATGTTGGATCATTCTAGTTTAGATTACTTTAATTATATTAAGATGAATTTTGGAAGAAAAGGAAAATGTATTTACCAAGATTATATTGTTATTAAAAAACTTTTGAGATGCAGAAAAAAAAATTAAAAGATTTTAAAAAATTTGAAAGATTTGTTGATGAATATGAGCTAGATTTTTGGTATTCTACAATAATGTATTCATCTCTAAGACAGGCATATTAAAGGTAATAGTGTAGATTCTGAAGATCAAACTCATTTCATCAAATACATAGAAATGAATTTTATCTCAATAACATGACACAGATATAATTATAAAAGGCTTTTTTATAATTTAAAAGCTTTTTAGTTGATGATATATCCGGAAATGAATAATAATTATTATTCAATTCCGAATAAACATGTTAATAATAATAATGAAAAATAATCATTCTTAATATATTCTAATCAATGTATACAATTGTCCCTCCTCGTCTGTAACGCCATGCGGGATTTAAAATAGCCCTTCCCTTTTGGGCTGCGTCACATGTTGAGAAATTACGTCATTTTTCATCTATAATGAAACAGTCAGATATTTATGATGAAATTGATTGATTTATCGTGTTAGTAAATCTAAGCATGAAAAGCTTTTTAGTTGATGATATATCCAGAAATGAATAATTATTATTATTCATTTCCGGAATAAACTTAATAATAATAGTAATAATTAAAAATAATTATTATTAATATATTCTAATCAATGCATATAATTGTCCTTCCTCGTCTGTAACGCTATGCGGGATTTAAAATAGCCCCTCCCTTTTGGTCTGCGTCACATGTTGAGAAATTACGTCATTTTTCATCTCTAACAAAACAAACAGGTATTTAAATCTAAATTGACTGATTCATCGTGCTAATAAAACTAAGTATGAATTGAAATTATTTATGAGATTGTAAATTTCCCCTTTTATTTACATTACCAAAGATTAGAAACTGATTTTAGTTATAAGCTTTGATTTGAATATTCTGGATAGAAATGGATAGAAAAGTTCCCACTACAAGAACACAAAACTTACTTTATATACAATACTAGCCGCCTTTGACGACCAGCTGGTTCACCATGAGTAATGCGTTCTAAAATTTCCAATTAAATCATATATTTTTTAGCAAAAATTTAAGAAATAGTTTAAGTTAAAAGATTCAGTAATTAGTAGTTTAAGAGTCGGTAAGTTTATTCGGAAAAACTTTTGAGTTTAATGCTCTAATAATTTATCAATTATGCTTCCAAAATATTAAAAATGTTTTTTTCGGTGATATTGCCAAAATGTTAAATATGTTTTTTAAAGAAAGCGAAAAAGGGAAAAAATTATTGAATTAATGATACAGATATTGCAAACGATTATAGAAATATGCCATTAAGTCGGGATTTCAATGCATATCCTGTCTAAATTCAATCAGGTTTACTGTAAATAAAGATAATTTAGGGAATTAATTATATAGATATTGCAAACGATTTCTTAGAATCCTTTAACTTGCATTCATTTTTTTAGAAGATATCACATTTTATATTTATGTTATTTTATCCAGTCACGTGCTGAAAGTTGTATTTCTTTCGATTTGACCTGCGATGATAGTTGTTTTTTTATTTGAACTTCCGGCATTTTTTTATTTTATTTTATCCAGTCACGTGCTAAAACAAACATGGTTAAAATATTTCTTTAAAAATTCGTTGAAAATAGAAGCTTACATTATAAATTACAAAAACTGATACCGTTAGAAAGCTAATTTTTTTATCTTTAAATTGATATAAAAATCATGTTTGTGCAATGATATTTTTGGAAGTTATAGCGGAAAAACGTCGAAATTTCGCTTAAATTTTAATTAATTCAAATTCTAATTAAAAATTTGAAAAAAGGGCTCCAAGGTGCACATTCCCGATCTCCAAGGTATACATGTACCAAATTTGGTAGCTGTAGGTCCAACGGTCTGGCCTGTAGAGCGCCAACACACACACGCACATTGAGCTTTATTATAAGTATAGATTATGCATTTTACTTTGTAAAGAATACTACGAATAATAATTTTATTTAATGTCATCAGCACTCTACTAATGTCATGAGACTTTCATCTATAACTTTCATTTGCTAATCTGTGACAATCATACTCGAGATATTCTTAACAGGATAATAGCGTGTCTAGACGGCTAAATCTTCCAATTAATTAAGAAACATGAGACGACGAACAAAACACAATAGTCACCACTTTCTTTTGGAAATAAAAACTATTTTGGGATAGTTATACAAATTAGACGAAGATATTAACCTTGAATGTTAATATTAGGTTGGATACAGTAGATTAATTTATTGATCTTTTAAGTTAAGCGAATATTATGGAAGCATATTTTTAACAGCGGTCAGTTGATGATTTTTCCCAAGTAAAGATGAATGATTATTTCCTAGAAATTGTTGATGTGTTCTCATTAATATAAGATAACTTAGATGATAACTTTAAATGATGGTAACTTAGATGATAACATTCATTTTGTTATTAGTGAATTAAATTCATTTTGAAAAGATGTTTATAAGTACATATAGAAAATGTGAATCCTGGATGACGTACATGGAGTATTTGATATCCATTTTGGAATCCAGGCATATACAGTTATTATAATGGTCACATACAATTTTGAATTGTCAGTTGACGACCTTACAGGTTTATTAAATCCAGGTTTTTTTTGTTATGATATTAATTCTGATGGACATGGAGGTTTCAATTCTGGAAATATTTCGGGACAGATAAACTTCTCAGACATTTCGTAACTAACATCCTTAGATATTATTTTGCATTTTAAAATAAACATGCCAAATAAATAAATGAAAAATATTTTAAATTTAAACTATTGAAAAGCTCTTGAAATAAAATGTAGTTAGTAGAAAACATAGAAAAATGTGTTTTCTTCATTTCTTTTTATGAATTTTATAACATTTATTGTACTTAATATTGTATTACATTATAATTGTATAATATTATAACATTTATTGTGTTTATTGTACATTTAATGTAATTTATATATTTAAATTTACATCTATTAAAAAATTTGAAAATTTCGTTTTACTCAAAATTTGAAATAATGTCGCGTATAAAACTTTTAAAACTTCTATTGCATAACATTTGCTTTATTTTGTTTTTAATCTGCAACATATTAATCAATATTATAGGGAAATTCTTTTTTTTTGCATGTTTTTCATGCAAATATTTTGAATCAAAATCAAAAACATTGAAGACTAAACTCAATAATAAAATAATAAAGGAACATTCGAGTTATTCAGAAAAGAAAATTAAAATCATCAAATTCAGTGGTAATCGTGGTTTTTTTCTTTTTCTTTTCTTTTTTTTTTTTTTTTTTACGAAACCGGTACAGCAAAGAACATATTGGAAAAATTAGGATATAAAAACCAGTGTAGGATCTAATTTCTTATACTTTTTGATTGACAAATGGCTTTCTGATGCCGATATTTATTATCTAAATGTTACTTAACTACTATTTATTATCACTTCACGAAGAAGTTTTGAAAGACTTAAACACACAACATCATTTTCGAAAGGAATAAATATTTTAATAAATGCGAATACTTATCGCATTTATGGCTATGAACATAAGGAAGGAATTGAATGAACTCTAGAGACGACAGTACTTCGAAGAATTCGTTATTACCAAATTAATGAAAGCCATTGGGTGGGGTTACTTAACAAAATTACTACATTTACATGAGTGATCTCTTGAATACATGAATATATAAATTGTCTGGAACAGTTACATAGTGAAAACTATAACCGTTATAACCAAATACCATCTTTATAAACTACGATATGTTAATTAATTGTTTGCTGAAATGACTTTACTGCAATGATTTTTCCCAATACAGACATTAAAGTATTCACTATTTAACAAATATTTTGAATATGATAATGAATAATGTAAATATTTGTAAAATATCTATATGAATAAAAATGAATGTTTGTCTGTATGTCTATGATGCGCTGCCGAGCCACTCATCCAATTGTGATAAAACTTGGGTACTTATTACTTGCACTTACGGGATGGTTATAGGCATTGTAAAATTACGTAATCTATATAAATAAAAATGAATGTTTGTCTGCATGTCTCTTATACGCTGCCGTGCCACTCATCCCATTGTGATAAAATTCTGAATACTCATTACTTGCACTTATTTGTTTCTGTCTAATATAGAAAAAAACAAAAAACAAAATTGTCAAGTCGAATAATAAAGTTTAAAAAAATAAAATAAATATTATTTGCCTTTTTCCTTCATATATCACTCAATTTCAACGAATGTATTCATTTCCGATACTAAAATAAACATTATTCTGTCTATCATTCCTAATGAAACAAGACAGTTATCTTAAATTTCAAACGATATTTCCAAAATTATTTCTTCTGAGTCAGCAAAGCGTCGGACACCAGCTAGTATTATATAAAAGATAATCAATCAATAACCTATTTATCTTAAATAAATAGCAATTGTTAATTAACATAAATTCTTAATGCTTTTATAGACTCTTTACTAATATTCCATTGGAGCTATTTATATACCACGTTCCGGTTAAAAGTTATGAAAATTACTATTATTAATAAATTATTCAACTGGTATTTTTAAATTTGCAGAAGGTAATGCATATATCTTACAAATGTATATTATTTGCGTAATAATGTAAGAATAAATTGCCAGTTTGTATAGTTACTCAAAAAAGAAAACAATGATGGAATATACATTTATTTAATATTATGCCTAGTTAATTATTGTTCTAATATAGTTAGAATAATAAAAGGTATCAAAATTGCTATTATTAATCAATTACCCAACTGTTGTATAGTTTTTGCCTAGAAAGTACGCATATCTTACAAACGAATATTTTTTGAGTAAAAAATGAAACAATAAAATTGCCAACTTGTATAATTTCTCAAAACTACAAACAAAAAAAGGAATAGACATTTATTTTACATATTATTGTCTTGTTTTAATATAGTTAGAATAACAAAAATTAACCAGAATATTATTATTAATCAATTATCTAACTGGTGTTTCTATACTTTATTTTTTACTGAGGAAATACTCAAATCTTACAAACGAATACTTTTCGAACAATAAAGCAACAATAAATTGCTAATTTGTTTAATTTTTCAAAACTACAAACAATAAGGGAATAGACATTTATTTTGCATATTATGTTAAATATTGTTTTAAAATAAATAGAATAATAAAAGCTATCAAAATTACTATTATTAACCAATTATCAAAATTACTATTATTAACCAATTACCAAAATTACTATTATTAACTATTATCAAAATTACTATTATTAATCAATTATAGCTTCCATTTTTTAGTTTTTGAAGAGATATGTGCACTTATATTAAAAACGTATATTTTCTGTGTGATGATGTAACAATAAATTTTCAATTTGAATAATTTCTTGAATCTAAAAACAATAATGGAATAATATTTTACACATTATATCTTGTAGGATATTGTTTTAATATGGTTACGCATTCACTCTCTCGGTTAGGGGATTTTTTTAATTATAATAAAAACTATCAAAATTACCATTATTAATCAATTATTTAAATGGTTATTTAACTATTTATTTAATTATTTATTTATTACTATTATTAATTAATTATTACTATTATTAATCAATTATTTAACTAGTTATTTAATTATTTATTTAATTAACCAAGTTATTTAATTGCGTAACATTCTTTAATTTCTGCAGAGATAAATGCACTTATTTTACCAACCTTTTTTTTCAGAATGATAATGTAACAATAAATTATCAATTTGTATAATTTCTTAAACCTGAAAACAATAATGGAGCACGCCTTTATTTTACACATTATATCTTGTAGGAAATTGTTCTAATATGGTTACGCATTCACTTTCTCGGTTAGGGTGTTTTTTTAATTATCTAGCTTACGTAAGCGTGGGTTTTCTAAAAGAAAAGGAAAACGTTTTGAAAATTACTATTTAAATATATCTACATCTCAAATAAAGAACGATTAAATCTTAATATCAATGGAAAGCGCATGCATAATTGCTCATTATTTAAGCCAGAATGAGACGTAGGAACTGCATCGAAGGGGGTAACTGCCTCCATTCATTAGACTCCCCAGCGACTCCAATGAGACGTGGGATGCCAAAATCCAACGAAAAGGAATTCGACGACCCACGTACGCTCCATTCAATACAAATGAGCATTGTTGTCATTATCCTCATTTGTACCACAATTCCTCTGAAAATGAAAAGAGTGTTTTTGAAAAGCATTTACTCCAAACAGATATCCAAAAAGAAGAAAAGAATGTGGAAGGGTTTCCGAAAATTGACAAGCAGATAGAAACCCTGAGGGCATACCCTTTTGAGAGAGGAAACAGGAGATTCTCTAACCCCCCAAACAGTTAGTTTCAGTGTATTAGCATATAAAGAAATCGACTTCAAAGTAATCCCCTTTTCTAATTTTTAAGAGTCGTGTTGTCTTTGTTTAATTTATTTACTTTTGGAAACCGCGGGATTTTTCACATTCCCAATTCTCCTCGGTGAAGAGTAATTCTCCTCGGTAAAATCTACAAATGCATAGCTTTTATTTAAATAAACAAATGGATTATAATTAAATTACTTCCACGCGCTTTAATTGTTTCGAGCAATTGAAAATAATTATGAATACATTACAAGAGACTATGTTTTTCGAAGTCTAGTAAGTAATTTTCTATTTAAGCACGAAAATAGACTGATTATTTCAAACTTTTAATTTTTTAGTGAAATAATGGCATGAAAATAATCAATTTTTTGCGAAATGGCAACTCATTTTCCTCATTGGGGCAAATAAACTATAATTAAATTACATCATCATCGTTTAAAAAATGGTGATGTTAAAAAGCCAGAGTCTTTTCGAAAATCTAGCCTATGGTTTTTTCTTCAAGCATGGAAAGAATATGAATTTTTAAAAAGTTTTAATATCAGGGAAAAGGTTGCAAGTAGAATTTGTATGTATTCATGCAATCAGAATTTGTTCCCTAATTACGACAATTTGCAATATAGAATACTTCATACTTCAATAAAGTTTACTTCATACAACGTAAAAACTGCTCATACAATTACGGATCCACAAACAGCTTGCTCAGTGACTTGTTGAAAACTTGATTCATAGATTCATGTGGTAAGCACCACACTCGAGCCCTACCATCCGGTTTTACCAACTGAAATCGTGACTCATCTGACCAAGCCATGGTTTTAAAATCTAACCAATATGGTGCCGAGCCCTGAAGAGACTCTTAAGCCAAAGTCATGCTATCCGTAAAGGCATTTGATCTTATCTTGCCGCTATAGCTCATTAAAGTCAAAGTTTGATGCTCTACCTTGACTAAACTGCTCGTTTACGTCCCACAATAATTTCTACGGGTATTTCATTCAGTTTTTCCTTACCGTTTGCATACATGAAGATGGGCTGCAAAATGGCTGCAAGTAGTCACCTAGTAGATAAATATAACCATTTCCAGTCAATAATTGGTTCAGTTGGACTGGAGGACCAGATTCATACAATGTAAAAACTGGTCACAATTATTGAACCACTAACAGATTGCTCAGTGGCTTGTTGACAACTTGATTCCATGGATTCGTGTGGTACCACACTCTTGAACCCTAACATCCGCTCTTACTAACTAAAATCGTGACTCATCTGACCAAGCCATGGTTTCCCAATAGTCTAGAATCCAACCAATAGGGTCCCGAGCCCTGGAGAGACGCTTAAGCCAAAGTCATGCTATCCGTAAAGGCATTTTGCCGCTATAGCTCATTCAAGTCAAAGTTTGATGATTTATCTTTACTAACATGTTCATCTACTTCCTACAAAATTTCTGCTGCTATTTCACGCAGTTTTTCTATTAACACTGGCGATTCTATGCACACATAGTTGGTCATTAAGTGCAGGTAGTCAGTCAATTCTTTGTCCACTGTGTGTGGGAGATTATGCCTGAAATTTGATATTCTCTGCACACTTTTGACACCGTGGGCTTCGGAAAATTGAATCCCCTAATGATTTCGGAAATGAAATGTCACTGCATCTAGCTTCAATTACCATTCAGCTTTCAAAATCATTTAATTCCCGTTCTGTTGCTGTAATCACATCAAAAATGTTTTCACTTGAATACAAATGAAAGCTCTGCCAATTCACTTGTACACAATACTGTTACTATTTATATCTATACTAATATATAAATGGGAAAGTTTGGATGGATGTACGTTTGTTACTCAATCGCGCCAGAACGGCAGAATGGAGTTGGATGAAATTTGACATAAAGATCGATTATACTCAAAAATAAAACATAGGCAACTTTGTATTCCGGTTCATAGAGTGGTTTACTTTTTATTCATTAAAAACTAATTTTCATGCCAAAAGGCTGAGGCTAAATCCCGCCAAATATGAGTGAGACATTCTGTTAGGGTTAGCAGAATTTTGACAGATTATTTCAAACAATTCTGTTTATTTTCTTAGTGTTTGATGTATTTAAAATCAAATGTTGTTGATAAATCAATCTTTCGGATTGATTCTGAAGTACTTTTAAATTAAAAGAAAGGAAATAAAAAATTTCTAATATGCATTGCGTTACCTCAACTGGCGTAGGAAAGTCACACATGCGCGCCACGCCAACTGGCGTTGAAATTTCTAATGTGATTGTTGACAAATGGGCTTTAATTTAAATTAAAAGTTTAAAAATTATGTGTGTATTACTGTTGTAGCTATCTTAATCTCGATCAATAATTTTGACCAGACTTAATTTGCTATTTTGTTTTATTTTGAGTATACAATGTAAATAAATTGTTTTTACGTTAGTTGTGAGTTTTTGTTATTAAATTGCATTTATGTTATATATTTTTCGTATATACTTATACTTTTAAATGCATTGTATTTAGGTTAGGTTTAATTTTTTTTATTTGTCATTATTTGATAGTTTTTCGTACACGTGCATCAAAATTTCTACGCGAACAGGTCACAGGTAGTATTTGAATATTTCTTTCCTTTGATACCTCAGTGTATATAAATGACTATTTTCCAAGTGATGATCGTCAGTGTGATCTCAAAATGCGGTGCGTCAAATTTGCCAAGACATTTTATTGATGTAAAACACTTATATGGGTCAGCTATATCTGCTCTGTAAGTGATATGTAATTGTTGTAATTTATCACAAAATACACCAAGTTTTTTTGTGTTTCTAGCTGCTACATTAAAATTCCCATCTTTCTCTATGTATTTTTCCTATAAAAACTGAGATACGAGGCTTAATTTAACACATTCATTGCCTCTACCCTCGTCTGATATCAGGACCATCTATCTAATGAGATGACCCCTTCTTTGTTATCTTTTAACTGTAGTAGAGAAGGTGTCATCTAATAACAGAGATGATTTGGTCAAGAACACAATCTACGCGTTATCTCGTTGTTGGCAGTCAACGTGTTAAAAACTCGTTGATTATTATCAGATGTTTTAAATATTTTTCGTTCTATTGACTTTTATTGAATATGTGCGGTTGTGAAAGTTTACTCCGTTAAATTTGCTCATTCGTGAAACGATGAGATCAATTCAAGCAACATGAGCATAAATCTGTATAATACTTAATATTTCAAACTATGAGGTTATGCTCCATTTGTTTGCTGCAATAAGTATAATGAATTCTAGAAAAAGTGTATTTCGCTTGAAATCTATGCAACATATGCCTGATTTGACTGCATTAAACAGACTTAATATCGAAATCTTTGTAATCATTATTACTACTAAATATCCCTGAACTTTGTATGTAAATATCTTCTACTTTTGCAAAATTGCAAATTACAGGAATCAGCATTTCATGTAGTCATTTATGTCTGGGTTTTCAAAATCTCATAATACCATCCAAAGTATGGAGCTAAAAACAAATTCCACCTATTCTCTAAAATAAGTTTAACTTCTTATCTATTGCAATAATTTGAGTCATGGACCACTTTTGCAATTTTTACGTACACATCTCTAGATTTTTGAGTGGCAAAGGAACATGAACATAATTATGCATGATAATATTTCAAGCTACGAGGCTATGCTCCGTTTTTTTTTTCTGCAAGACAATGAATTCCAGAAACAGTGTATATCACTTGAAGTGTATGTAACATATGCCTGAATTGACTTGATGCATTAAACAGGCTTAAAATTGAAATCTTGGTAAGCATTATTAGTTCTAACTATCCCTTTACTTTAATTGTAAATATCCACTACCTTTGCAAAATTCATAATTACAAGAATCATCATTCCATGTAAGCATTTGGTTTTCAAAAATCTAATAAAACCATCCAAAGTATTTAACTAAAAACAAATTCCACCTACTTTCTAAAATAAGTTAAATTTCTTATTTAATGCAATAGTTTCAGCATTTCTTGTAGTCCTTTATGCCTAAGTTTTCAAAAACCCAATAAAACCATCTAAAATATGGAACTAAAAACAAATTCCACCAATTCTCTAGTTATAAATAAGTTAAATTTCTTATCTAATGCAATAATTTGAGTCATGGACTACATTTGCAATTTGTACGTACACATATCTAGATTTTTGAGTGGCAAACACCCACTTGCAATTTAATCCATTATGGGTGAAGTTTTGCCAACTATTGCTCACCATTAGCTCTAGAGATGAGATGTGATAAGTGCATATAGCTCTTTCCCATGTTATTGTTTCAAAGCCGTCATCTCTGGCAAGATAGCAAGAATCCTACGCAAAGCTGATGATTGAACGTTGGTTGATTTCATAAAGGTCATTAGTAAATGACGGAGACAAATGAGTTTGCGTGCGGAGAAAAGACTGGTAAATGACAAAATCAATGCTTTTTTAATTACACGGATAAACACAAATATCTCCCCCACAAATTAGGGTTATTTTAAGATTTTTTTTGTGCTTTTTATTTACTTTCTTCTCTTGGCTTTCTTAGACGTTTGTCGGATCCAGGCTGAAGATATTTGGATCTGATCCTTTTGATTAAGTCCTTGTGTTGTTTTCCCACTTCCAACACATCATCTCAAGAAACCCATAAACAGGATTCGAACACGACCTTTCAAAGTTAGGTTATTTGTTTTTGGCAGTGTTTATTTTGCAGATTTGCTGAAATCGAATCGTATAAATACGTGTATGGCTTGGCTTTATTAGATATTTGTCAGATCCATGCAGAAGATATGGATATGGATCTGAACCTTTTGATTCAGTCATTGTGTGGTTTTTCTACTTCCAACCCATAAACAGGATTCGAACCCGACTTTTCAAAGGTTATTTGTTTTTGGCTGTGTTTACTATGAAAATTTGCTGAACTCGAATCGTATGAATACGTGTACGTTAAAGATGTTTAAGAGAGAGTAGTGAAGAGATATCAGACCATGTGGTTGACATGCTGTACAGCCAATTTAAGATGATTTGCCAAGTTTCTATGCTGGGACATTGGAGTTCGAATCTGTTTTAAAGATTGTTCTCTAAAGTTTGGTGATATTAACTTGTGTTGAGCTTTACTTAAAATTGAGCCTATTATTTTTTGCTGCAAGAACGAGCTAATGAGCTTTTTCTTCAATAAAAATGATTTTTTATGGATACTCCTCTTCTCATTGTGCTTCCTCGACAATAAATTCTTCTGCAAAGCTTTGCAAACTTTTCGGATCAGTTAACCTGAATGATAGCAGCCTTTAGAGATCCTTACAGAAATTCTAGACAAATAGGGGACATGTATATTGCGTGTACCTGGATACTTAAGAGTTTTGGAAGAAGGACGTTAAGTTTTAGTTCTTAAAAAAGAAGAAATTTTGCAAAATTAAAATGCTTAAAGAAAGCACTTGGTTAATAAAGTTATTTTGAACTATTGTATTGAATACAATAATTTTTTTTAAAACGATGCAACAGTTGTATTGAATAGATTAACATAATTTTATTGAATTCAATTCAATGGAATGTATTGTATTTAATGCAATAAAGGTTTGTCTCTGTCAATGTAAAAATCAAAATACAGTTGCCCTAATTTTTTGGACGAAATTACTTATAATGGTGCACATAAATGAAAATTTCCTTCCTTGCACAAATATATCAAGGTATTCGTCGGGTTTGAATAGAAAAAGCATTTTTACTTTTTCATTAGTAACCAGTTTTAGATATAAAAAGTAGAAAAAATAGTAACCAGTT
>JAPMOQ010006205.1:291222-302620 GCA_026543055.1 Argiope trifasciata
GAGAGGGGTGGAGAAGACAAGCCTTCGGAATGTTTCAAACCGGTTTAAACTGCTTAATGACTTAAAATAATGTTCTCACATTATGACTTGAAATTTGTGATCGTAGAATTCATTTTTAAATTTTGCCCCCCACCCTCGATTTGACCTGGCTTCAGAGAACGATTAAAGGTCGATATACTTTTAAAAAACTTAGTCTATGCTTATTTTTCAGCAAAGAAGGGAATAAATTTAAAAAAAAAACTGATCTTCTTTCCAAAGAAAATGGGGAAAAAAAATGTTTCTTTTTTGGTAAAAGTTTCTCTTTCTTTTTCGGTACCCCGTAGAGAAGAAAATTGCCAGAGTCATAAATTCAGTTTATGCTTTGAGTATCACTTAAAAATTGTATAAATTTTTTTTTTTTCCTTTGAAACAATGTAAGTGAATATATGTGTAGTAAAATATTTAAATAACCAAAAAATTCTAACTTAATGCTGCTTCATAGACGAATAACCCATACTTTTTGATATAAACAATGATTTACAAACCTCTAAAGAACCATTATTTTTAAGTTCAGAGGGAAAATGTTCGCCTAAGGTGAAGTGATTTTTTGTGGAATAATAAAAAAATGAACCTATAAAAAAAGAAAAACTCTTATATATTTCATACGAATGCTGGTACTACTACCTAACACTATACTTTAAAAAATTATCTTCCTGCATTCAAGATTTTATATTCATTGAATAGAATGTAACAACAAAATAAAAAAAATATTACATGAGTGCATGTTATAAAAAAGTATTCTTTATTTTCAATTATCCTTACATATTCAAGAATTTGTAACCCTGAATAAAAATTAAGAACAAAATAAAAACAAATTTTTATATGTGAGCAAATTTTTTTATTTAAAATATTCACTTTTTAATCTTAATTAAATATAAAGACTTAACTTTCGAATACCTATACAATTTTATAAATATTTATACTCCATAATTTCATTTAACTGGGATTTGAACAAATTATTATTTAAACAGAATTGAATTATAAAAAAAACAACTGAAAAAAGTAATTTTCGGAAAAAATTTATTAACAAAATATCAAATAATAATAACATATATAAAAAAGGAAACCTGCTATCGTAAATTTTAAATTATCATGTGAAAACGTTATTAACTTTTAAGTTATTATTTGTCTTAATTAATTTAAGTCATTAATCAATTTAAAACAATCACGACACTTCTATATCTGTCTCTCTATATATATCGGTCTCTCTCTCTCTCTCTCTCTCTCTCTCTATATATATATATATATATGATTTTCTATTTTTCCAGCTGCCAAACAAAATTTTGGAGTTTGACCAATTTTGAGATGAAAAAAAAATCATTTTTCTAAATATCGACGCATACACAATCTAATAGTCTCATGATTGTTTCAAACCGGTTTAAACTGGTTAATGATTTAAATTAATTAAGACAATTCGTAAGAATTCAGTGAAAGCATAGTATTGAAATCAAGTGGCACCTTTAGTTGTCGATAAATCGCCAAATGTGACATTCTTCTTCATTATTTTTTAATAATCTTACTTTAATTAGTTGAAATTATCCCTGAAAAAAAATCTTTATCGATTAAACAAACAATATTTTAACTGTTTTATTTATTTTTTAAAAAAAAACGTTTCCCGATTTAGGCAATAGCACTATAATTTCCAAGGGAAAAACTACAACAGTTGACGATAGATAATTTAAAAACTATTCTGTGACAGTCGGCTCCAAAATAAAATTACATTAGCAGACCATAAATATTTCAAAAACTATACTGTGGAAGCCGACAACAAAACGAAAAAGGAGATAAATCGCCAATTTATTGCCTACGCATTTTCAGGCTCCGATAATTTGTTGCCTTCAAGTCTCTTAAAAAAACTCAAGCCAAAGCAGCATGTTCTCACGATATAATAAAATAAAGGAAAGAAAAATGTAAATGAAATTATTGCTTTATTTATATTTTCAGTCTGAATCAATCAACTTTTCATCTGCATAAATTAATCCTACTTTTACTTAATTATATTTTTTAGTCTTAATTTAATAAGAATGAATGATATTGAAACTTTTCTGAAATAAAAAAATAATCTAATTTATCTTCCTAAAAATATTATCCTTTTTCTCTAATCAGAGCATTAAATCAGTGAAAAAAGGAAAGGCAAAGTCGTAAGTTTACTATAAGATTGGATAGCATAATAAACTCTGTGTACTCCAGTATAAAGAATTTGACACAAATTAGATCTTTTTTTACCATTGAAATTACGTTCTTTAAATACAAATACAATAAATATGTATTTACGTTTTTTTTATTTCTATTCTTACTAACGTTTCTGTTTAGAATGTGAGTTCATGATTTTTTCTTAGGGAGCAGGTCAACACATTTTTAGCTAATTTATTATAGTTTGCACCGTTGTCCAATATGTTATGCTGTTTTTAAAATTTTTACAGGTTTGTATCAGGAATAATATTCTTTGGAGATTAATATTATTTTTAGAACTGAAAGAATAACAAAAATCGAATTTGCTTCTTGAATTCAGAACTACCATGCGCAATCAAAATAATATTCTGATGAATTGTCAGCTTTCTACATCTTTTTCTCAAATCACTTCAGAATTCAACAAATGGACAAGAGACAAATGGACTCTCAATATCATGGTCTAGCAATCGACACATCTTCGAAAATTAATTACTATCTCTATGTAGGCACTAGTTTGCATTCCTGGCGCTATTCGGGATTAAAATTGATTTCAATTAAAATATTTTAAGGTATAGGCTCATTTTGCATGAAATATTACAACATGAAAATTTATTTTATAGTCTGAAACGATTTTTCAATCAATATAAAAATATCAATTGAATCAGACGATTTTTAAAATCCGATAATTGCCATATTTACTTCATCAGTTATTAATTTACGTTATATTAGTACAAAAAATTTTGTTCTCAAATGTTGAAATATGAGAAAGGTTTTGAAGAAAATTTTGCGATAACCAATTATTTTTAATAATTTTTCATTTTAAATTCCTTTCATAATTTTTCATTATTAAAAGGCTTGTAAATAAACCAAATCAATAATTGTAACTGATGCGAATTATGAATCGTTTGCTTCCAAATGTTTTTGACAATCTTGCTGATGTAATCTGGCAACAGCTCTTCGTATGCATTCTCATTCTTCAACAATAACAAAATATTTTATTTGCTCAAAAAAGCCTTATTTTCCTTACCTTTAATTGAATTTGAGCGGGGAACTTATTTCCTTTCAGGTATTGTTATATCTACTTCAAATTTTTGACTATCCGAAGTTTTATGCACTTCTTAAATAAAATAATTATCATTTATTTTATCATGAAAGAGCGACAGATGTCAATATTAAAACTGTAAAGGAAGTGGTACTGCTTTTTTTAATTTAATTAAATGAATTTTACAGTTTTTTAAAACCGATAAAACAGTTGTCAAAACAGTTAATAAAAAATAAAACAGAAATATAAAAAAAATTCGATGAAACAATTCAAAGCCATTTTAAGTAATATATATATATAGCATAAAGCAAAAAAGACTAATAGTCCATTTTAATAAAAATTTCTTACTGCAAAACCCGTATAAATTTGTATATATGAATATGCATCATCATGAGCACCATTTTCTGATAAATACTTATTGACTCTTTCGGCCCAAATGAGCATATATGTCTTGAACTCCCCGTTAGGTAAAGAAATCCTGCTTTAGAATTTGTTATTTTAGAAAGAACTATATTTTAAGTGAGAACCTTAAAGATACAAAAGCCATGTCGAAGAGCTTTTGCCGGAATTTTTATGCTTTTAATTGAAAATAATGTAAATTTTCAGGCTTAATACACACGTGCTTCAAGTCCATTCATTCAACATCGCCATTATTCAAAATTAATAAATCAACAAATAAACGAATACATATGGAATATATTTGCTTTCTTCTAGCTTCCCCTAAAGTTAAAAATATAATGATTTAATATGTCTACACAAGCTTTTAGGATGTTGATCTTTGAATTAGCCACTTGTTTCCAATGAAAGTGACAAATCTGTCTAAGTAGAATTTTCCTGAAAAACAAATTGGAAATCCAACTTTTACCTCTACGTCAACAGTTTATTTCATTTTCCTGTTTTCAAAAAGTTTAGAAAAAGTATTTAATTTTACACTTCATGCATTACTTATTAACTGACGACATTAACTTTCTTTACAATACTAAACGAATTGCTTTTGTTTTTCTTCAACAATTAAATAAAATAGAAATGACGAAAGAAAAGAAAGAAGATCATACATGTCGTGGAAAATGTGTTGTTTAAGCTGACATTCTGAAACAGCAGCCCATCCGGATTTCTAAATGGATTTTATAAAAGTCTGCGTGTGAATTAATATTTCTTGTTCGCTCTTCAAATAAGGCGTAATTAAATGTTGCGTACTTCAAAAGTGCCATTGTTTAAGTGAAGTTATTAGTTGCTGATCTTCTGTTTCAAGCACGATTGCGTGGGGAAAGTTTATTATAAGGTCAACTAAGCCTTTTCTGTGCAGCTGCAATTATCACCTGCTTTGAGTCACAATACTCGTTTCGCAGAATGTCTCGTCAGTTCAACGTCAATTAAAATTTGGATGAAACAGTTTTCATCTTTTCTTTGTTTTCCAGTAATTAGCATATGAAAAAGACATGCCTTAATAACCAGTCTTTTTGAACTTACAATTTATTATTTGTAAAGGCGATCTAGATCTTAAAAGCAATAACAAAAGTAAAAGTGATAGATCGTAAAACTGAAGTAAAATTTCTTTACTGATATATTAAAGTCATTTTCCTTAATATTATACCGAAAATGAAGATAGGTAATCTATCCTTGTTATTGTATGCAAGGACAGCTTCTAAAGCAAATACACTTTTTGTCAGAAATGCATCAGATGTTTATGTTTTCATTTAAGAATCGAAACTGTATCAAGGAAATAAAAACAAATTTGCAATCATATACATATACTACTCATGTACAGGTGTTTTTTTTTCCAACTTCAGTACTTGTAGCATTGTTATTTATGTTTATTTACATTTCAATTAACAATAAATCTGCTTCATTACCAACACTTGTTTGAACACAATTGCGTTTTGTTTCAAATTTCATTTGGAAATTTATGATTTATATATAACACATAACTTTGCAAGGGTCTCAAGATTTATCTAATACTAGCCGCCTTTGGCGACCAGCTGGTTCGCCATGAGTAAAGCGTTCTAAAATTTTCAATTAAATCACATATTCATTAGTCTTGAAGTAATTCCGGGCATTGATTGACCTGAAATTAGTATTTTCTTTAAGATGATGGACGGAAAGTTCTAAAAGTACACCTTTTCCTAATAATATTCTTTAATTTTATAAATTAGTCAGTTTGAACCATCGGTTATGCTTCCAAAATATTAAAAAAAATTTCGATGATGCTGCCAAGATATTAAGTATGTTTTTTTAAAGAAAGCGAGAAAGGGAAGAAAAGTATTAAATTAATGATACAGATATTGCAAACGATTACATAAATATGCCATTAAGTCGGGATATCAATGCATATCCTGTGAAAATTCAATCAAGTTTACCGTAAATAAAGAAGATTTATTGAGTTAATGATATAGATATTGCAAACGTTTGTAGAAACATTTGCTTTGCATTTATTTTTCAAAGAAAATATCACATTTTATATTTCTTTTATTTTATCCAGCCACGTGCTGAAAGTTGCATTTCTGTAGATTTATTTTGCGATGATAATTTTTTTTTATTTGAACTTCCGGCATTCATTTATTTTATCCAGTCACGTGATAAAAACATGGTTAAAATATTTCTTTAAAAATTCATTAAAAATAGAAGTTTACATTATAAATTAAAAAAACTGATACCATTAGAAAGCTAATTTTTTTTATCTTTAAATTGATATAAAAATCATATTTGTGCAATAATATTTTCGGAAGTTATAGCGGAAAAACGTCGAAATTTCGCTTAAATTTTAATTAATTCAAATTCTAATTAAAAATTTGAAAAAAGGGCTCCGGACATTCCGGACCTCCAAGGTATACATGTACCAAATTTGGTAGCTGTAGGTCCAACGGTCTGGCCTGTAGAGCGCCAACACACACACACACACACACACATTGAGCTTTATTATAAGTATAGATAAAATGTATTGTAAAATTTTCATGTTAGGTGTAGGAAAAACGAGGAAATTTTGTAGCTTTTTGTTGTTTTTCTTCTTGTATGTATATGAATAATCAACTGAAGGCTTATTACATGATCATATATATAATAATGAAATTGATTTCCATACTTTATAAGCAATAATTTAGATGGCAAATAATTAAAACCCTTATCTTAATTATAAAAAAAAATTTAACATATTTAAAACATGAAAGTGAATAAAAACCAACAAGGAGAAAAAATCGTTCGGAGTTGTATTTATCAATGTATTTTGTTGCCATTTTTAACAGAAATGTGAACAACTTTTGAAATATAATACAACTATGAAATTTCAATACAATGAATTGGGGATAAGATTAACGAGATAAACCATGTAAAAAAATGGTATATTGTTCCTTTTTTAGGTATCGCTTTCCTTTATTCCTGTTTCAAAATCATGTCTCATGACTAAGTAATCAAGGTGTTTTTTTTTTAAATAATAACTTACGATTTAACTTTTTTTGGCCTGCTTAGGTAAATTATTTACATACAATACGTGATTTTTTGATAATTTAAGATAAATATATGCTCACTATACCTGTTGGTATCTTTTTTTATTTCATGCTGCTGTTGTTTATATTTCTGTAGATTAAGTGTGATATCTGATATTATAACTGACTTAACAATATAAAAAAGATAAATATATATAAAGTAAAGACAAATATATGTTTAGTGTATTTGTTGGTATCTGTTTTTCATTTCATGTTGCTGTTGTTTATATTTCTGTAGATTTAGTGTGATATCTGCTATTATAACAGACTTAACAAAGTATATCATATTACACCATCTTTCATAGAACTTGCAATTTGATTTATCTGGTAATCAGTTTGAAAATATTGAACTCGTATAATGAATAAATATTTGAGATGTTTTTAATTTAATCTTACTTTCAAACAAATTCTAATTTAAATGTTGCCTTAATCCGCAACAACAAGTAAAGCAAAGTTTCGTCTATATATTATGAATAAAATAAAAGTTTTTATTTTAAGTACACTTACGCCCAAGTTTCGATGCTACATGAAGACTATTTTGAAAGAGTTCTCGTAATTTTGAACCATGGTCAGATTTTCATTTTTGTTCTTTTAAAAATACTGATATTACTTACATTTAGATAATATGGGTTAAAATAGCCATAGTTAATTATGGTGAGGTTAATTATTCATAATGTTAATTATTAAAGCGATGTTAAAAAAAGAAAACTCGTACATTAATCCTGACCTCCTCATTTATGGCTTTTCACCGAACAATTTTATTATCTACAGACGTGGAATCACTTATACTTTTTATTTTACTGGTTTTATTTTTGTTCTTTTAAAAGTACTGATATTACCTACATTTAAATAATATAGGTTAAAATAACCATAATTAATTATGGTGATGTAAATTATTTAAGCGATTTTCAAAAAAATAGGAAACATGTGCATTAATTCTGACCTTTGTATTTATGACTTTTCACCGAACAATTTTATTCTCTACAGACGTGGAATCACTTCTCCTTTTTCTTTTACCGGTTTTTTCCTATGGGCAGATCAGTTATAAAATGTTATACCCCAGGTTTTAAAACATAACATCCTTAATAAAGCGTCCTGAATTGGCTCTAACTACTTTTACGAAGCCTTTTTGACCACCGACTTAGACCATTGTTCTCCGAAAAACAACTTTCATATTAGTCACTAAGCACTGGAAGATCGTTCGATGGACCATAAAATTCGGTACGCAGAAAGATGCTTATCGTACATTTTCTGTTTCGCGGTAGAAAAATAGAAGGTTTTATTTGTTTAAATTTCAGACGATATCTAAAGGAAGATAGTTTTAAAATTGCTTTGTGTTTATTTTGTTTTGTTGCGTGTATGTGATGCCATTTGTGACAAATTGAGCTGAAATAACTTGTGTTATTTTTAATCTTTTTTTTGTTGTTTGTTTCATTGAGGGAAAATCGTAAGGTTTCTTTTATTCAATATTTTGTATGAGTCTTTTCTATCTTAAGCCAGTATTATTTAATGCATAGCTGTTGAGCTTCAAAATGTTATTTCCATTCAGTTATTTCATTTTCATTTTAAAATTGTATCAGTCAAGCTTAAAGATTTATTCGAATGCATTTAATGACATGTCAGAGAAAAAAAGCAAATTTTAAGTTGGATATGAGATTACATGCATATATGACTACTATGTATAAGATATAATTTTTTAAAAATAAGAAAAAATCTTGATTTCCAGAGAACAAATGTTACAAATTGTCTGTTTGAATTTGTATTTATATCTTAAACCACTTTTAAAACAAAAGTAGTGGAGAATGAGTAAATAATATTTATAAGAGATATGGTTTTTATTCGAAGTATGAAATCTAATACTATAATACGAGGAATGGTTGTCAAGTTGAAAATCACCCCAGAATTAATAAACTCCGGTAAACTTGGGGGTCTGGGGTTTTTGGCCACGAGGAATCGATTGGCGCCGGTTTTGAAGCGCTACGGTCCAGCAGTTCGGAGTTACTGATAGGATATTTTCAAACTTTATTAGTTCGCCATAATGGCTACTTAAATTTTCAAGCGGTAACGTGCTGCCATCTGTAGCCAATATGGCGAACTAATAAAGTTTTATGTTTATGCTGTTATAGGTTTATAATATGTTTCTTATGTATGTATATATGTTTGGTTTTTCTAAATAAATTTGTCAAAAATATTGAACTTCAACACACTTCAATCTTTACCTTTACTTTACCTTTGTATAGAATAGTTCCCTTTCCAAACTCTAACTTTGTTTAGAATAGTTTACAATGGTGCACTTTAACCAGTTATCTTTTCACCAATGGTTTCACAAATTTTCTTACGGCATGTATTGTTTTGATAAATCACAATTGAAAATTTAAATCTTTGAGTTAGCTTCGATACCTGTTTTCTCCGAGCAGTGCTCGGTCACCCGCTGGTTCTTCAAAAACATCAATCCTATCATAGAGATTTTTATCTAATTTGGCAATTTCAGATAAATCACATTACTTTTTAAACATTACGTTCTGGTATATAAAAAAATTTCAAGAACAGCACCATGCATAAATGTAAGAAAATAATGATTAAAACCTTTTTAAGTGTGAAAAATTTCGAAATTGTGGGTAATTATTGGTGAAACCTTGTAGTTGTGTCAAATTTCATTCTTATTCTACATGCGAAATTATTTCAATTAATATTTAACACGTTCACTGCCACAACCCAGGCTTGATATCAGGACCATCTATCTAATTAGATGACTCCTTCTTTGCTATCTTTTAACTATAGCAGAGAAGGAGTCATCTATTAATGTGGATGGTTTGGTACAATTTCATATTATTTGTAACGCACAGGCATGTTTGCGGCAGTCAATGTGTTAAATAATGCATATTCTTTTAAATTCATTTCTGATTTCAAGCTGCATAGTTTTATACTAATGTTAGTATTATTTCTTAAAAATATATAAAACTTTCGTAACATGCTTCAAAAGGTTTAGAGATTAATTAAATAGAACAAACACAATTTTTTCAACATATCTTGATAAAGCAGATTATTAAAACAAACTTCAATGTTAGATATTCAATAATATTAATAAATAAGTTGTACATAAACAGTTAAAAAATCATTCTGGTTGTACAGTTACAGTCACAGTTGCATCAAGTGCAGACCTTCTGTAATTGTTTTCACATCATCTAGAACCTTGTGGTTAAGGAATAGTCTTTAACATTCGTCTACTCTACAATTTTGATTACCACTTAAATCATTTAACCGTTGTGTCCATACACTGTACCAGGAACGATCTATGGCATTTTAAATTTATAAGCTGATATTAAAGTATTCAAAGAAGGTGCATTAAGAATCCATAGAGGGATCAAAATGTTTGCACATTTTTTGTAATTTTTTTACAGCATTAAAAAATTAATCATAATGCACAAATATCTAGATTACTCTATGGATTCTTAGTTGAATCAACATTAATTTAACTGATTAGATATCTCTTGATGTTTCAGATGCCGATGGTGCATCTAATCAGGTAATTTTTAAAAAAAGCAATACAGTTAAGGAATTAAAACTTACATTGTGAACGTCTCATTTAAAAATGCCTTTATATAAAATATAATAATTGAAATAAAATGAATATTTTTATATGTAGGACAAATATAATATGATTATAACTCGTTATACTAATTACTCATTATATAACTCATTATACTCATTCATTTTACTCATTATACTATTGCTATTAATCACTATATAGTGTTATAATCATAAATAATTATAATAATCACCATAATCAAAAACTATTTATAAAAGTTTCTAAATTTCTTAACAATATAAAACATGGATATATATATTTTACAGTTGTATATAAGGTATACACGGTTTATATATCAGTACCTTTCAATTAAGCTAAAACGCACTTTGCCGTATTTCATCTAATGCATTAGCTATGAACTTTTGCTAAAATAAGATTATTAAAGTGTTATAATCATAAATAATTATAATAATCACCATAATCAAAAACTATTCCTAAAAGTTTTTAAATTTCTTAACAATATAAAACATGGATATATATTTTTTACAGTTGTATATAAGGTATACACAAGGTTTTATATATCACTACCTTTCAATTAAGCTAAAACGTACTTTGTCGCATTTCATCTAATGCATTAGCTATGAACTTTTGCTAAAATAAGATTATTAGATCCATTTTCTGAAGTTTGAATAAATTCTAATGCGCACAATATTTAATATTCCAAAATTAATTATGCTAAGATGATGTACCATCTCACTTTTCATCTAGTGATTATCGTGTTAACTTTAGCAGACACCCAAACATACCTAAAGATAGGTTCTTAATTTAATTTATTAACTGACATGATCAGTTAATTATTTAAGGCAGCCGTCTTACAATAACAGACTTACATAAAAGAGGAGAACCAAACCGTTGAGCTGTTATAAAATATGCTTTATAAAGTATACTTTATAAATTATAATTTACTAGCTGGTGTTCGGCGCTTTGCTGCTGCCGCAGAAGAAATACTTTTGGAAATTTCGTTTGGAATTCGAAATAGTTATCTAGTTTAATTGCGAGTGATTGGAGGAATGATATTTATTTCCTTATCGGCAATGAATACATTCATTGAAATTCAAGGACATGTAAAGGAGACGC
>JAPMOQ010006205.1:303492-319048 GCA_026543055.1 Argiope trifasciata
TTTTTTTGTCCTCACTAATCAGTTGAAGAAACCTTAGATGTTGGATTTTAATGCTAAAATATAATCTTGGAATTCCTGAAATGTTCCCTTACTTCTCTTGAAAGTGAATAATTAAGTGAAAAATGAATAATTAAAGAAAATAAAATGTATCAATATCTTTTTTTCATAGACCTAACTTACTTTCGAACACAATTGTTATTAAGTATACTTTTCTTTGCATCAATTTCTAAGAAAGAAAAATGCCCCCCCCCCAAAAAAAAGAAGAAAAGACAATGGTAACAAACTAAAACCCAGATAAGAAAATATGAGATTCTTATACCAAAAATGGTAGTTAATTTTACTCATTTCAATTCATATTTTATTTATTTATTATTTTTTTAGAATCAAACAATACCGAAACTTTCGAAAGCTTCAGCCGATTCGCTATACACCCAATTCAAATCATCTTCTTTAATTACCCTAAAGGGCTATTTTGAATTCCCCTCAAAACGATAAAACATTCAAATACAATCTTCGGGATTATTTATGGAAATTGTGAATTCTTGTTTGCTTTCCAACCCCCTCCCATCCCCAAGTATATTCGGTGCTACTAGGAAAACAATTCGACTTACTTCCGCGGAAGCAGATAATTGACTACGGAATTCGTTTTGAGAGGCAAAAATTTTTCCGAATGAGGCAATAACTTTTTGTTTCAAAAAGGCAGCCCTCTCCCGCGAGCCTCTAAAGAATCTAATAACATTTTCTTCTTGCTTTTATCTCTCCCTGCATTTTTTATATATTTTTTTTCCGGAGATGGAAATTTATTCTCGTTGGAAGCGCAAACTCGAGTGCAAAAGGCGAATCAAATCATCATTAAACCGACTAAAGAAAAACACGGCGATCAAATTTGCAAATCTAAATATAAATCCGGCATTTATCTGTAAGTAGGGCTACAAACATTAAACGAGCGTGGTAATTTCTCGGGAAGAAAATCAAATTTCGCTCCCCTCCCCCCTCTTCGCACGCCACACTCGCAATATGCAAATTAGTCGAGGATGATTTAGAGAGCAATTACACGTTATCGCTGGAACAAGTTCTGAACTGTCGCTTCCCTTTATTTGGATTATTAATTACAAATATAAATTATATTTACTTAGTTGACATCTTTGAAAACAGTTCCGCTTCAGAAATTTACACGCGTAATAACGATATGGAAGGCCCTCCACCAAATTTCGTTAATTGGGACTGTTCAGTTTGTTTTAGAATAATATCTCACCTTTTTCGTTTTTCGTTTGCTGTTTTTACCGAAAGAATAAACAAAATGGGAGGTTGCTTCCCTGATTTCTTGCTCGTTGGAAAGAGAAATAGAAAAGATTTTTCAACCGATGTCATTCCATCTTCCAAAGAGTTCTGGACATTTTACTATCGATAAATACAGCAAGGATTTATTGATTCAAATCAAACATCAATGCTATGTAAAGTTAGTTTTATGAATGTTAATATTTATTTATGAAGCAAAACTACTAATATTTATTTTCGAAGTCCTTAAGGATATTTTTGCAACATTTCAAAAATCAATTCATCATTTTTTTTTTTTTTGCCCTATGCGCTACTGGGAATGTTTTATTTTATTGAAAAATATCTTTTCAAAGTTGAAAATGCTCCAAATGGTTGATCTAAAACAGTTCCGCTTCAGAAATTTACACGCGAAATAACGATATGGAAGGCCCCCACCAAATTTCGTTATATAGGACTGTTCAGTTTGTTTTAGAATATCTCACCTTTTTTGTTTTTCGTTTGCTGTTTTTACCAAAAGAATAAACAAAATTTCATAATTTCTTGCTCGTTGGAAAGGGAAATAGAAAAGATTTTTCAACCGATGTTATTCCATCTTCCAAAGAGTTTTGGAAATTTTTACCATCTATAAATATAGCAAATATTTATTGATTCAAATCAAACATCAATGCTATGTAAAGTCAGTTTTATGAATGTTCATATTTATTTTTGTTGGAAAACTACTAATATTTATTTTCGAAGTCCTTAAGGACATTTTTGCAATATTTCAAAAATCAATTCATTATTATTTTGCCCTATGCGCTACTGGGAATGTGTTAGTTTATTGAAAAATACCTTTTCAAAGTTAAAAATGCTGTAAATGGGCGATCTAATGCATATTTACCTTTTAAAGGCAATGAAAATCTCACCTTCTCTTAAAATGTTTCAGCTTAACAGACATAAATTTATAATACTTATCAATCTCCTTGGGAGTAAACGTGTAGAATATAAATTTTTGAACAGCAGAAATGTTGGCTTGGGTCGGAGAATAGATAGAGTGATAATTGCATAAAAAATGAAATTATGGTTTTCAAAATTTCAATAAATGCTTCAAAATATTCAACTGAAAACTAAATTCAACTTGGAAATATTCAACTGAATACTAGACTGAATTCAACTGATGATTTTAATTTATGTGAACCTGAAGTGAGCTAGAAGCCCCTTCTCTCTAAATTGGCATGGAGACTTGGTACAGGTTGAGGGATTACTCTAGTCATCTGATCATGGTTCCAAATTGCATCAACTATTCCAAAAAAATCCTCTTGTTACGTCAAAACGCAATACGTTAATCTGTTTAAGCGATACTATATCGTACCAGAATAGTTTCGCATTAATCATACTTAACACTGAAAATATCAGCTTCTTCATTACCGCGATAATCAGCATGGACTTTAATCCATCTTAAGAGGATATTTGGATTTTGGAGGACTAGGGACTAGGTTTATCGGACAAGTTAATGAGAAGAATGTGGATCTTGTTTTACTAGCAAATTCGAAAGTCTGTCTGTCCAAATTTTAATTGTATAATTTTCTGAACTAGATCTTATAACAGCTTTTTTTTCAGTTCAAGCAATTCTGCCTGAAGCATTGTATGAAATTCCACCATTTTTCTTTCTATTCAAGGACATTAATGCCATTTTTGAATCAGTAATCTGAACATCTTCTTCTCAGCGCTGTTTTGGATCCCTCTATGCAAGATGTTAGAATGTGAACTTTAGTGAAATCGAACATCGAAAAACTGCATTCATGTAACCTCTTGTAATGCTTCTCTGAAAATAAAGCCATCCGAACACAAAGACCTTATGTAAAATAATTGCTCCTGTAGGAAAAAATTAAGGAAATGGTTGGAGTTAGGAAAATTGTGATGCCTCATAGTATATTTGGGTTTTGGAGGACTGGAGACTGGGTGTCTCGGACAAGTTAATGAGAAGAATGTGGATCTTGTAATACATTACTAGCAAACTCGAAAGTCTGTCTGTCCAAATTTTAATTGCATAATTTTATTAACTAGATCTTGTAATAGCTTTTTTCTGTCCAAGCAATTGTCTGAAACATTGTATGGAATTCCACCATTTCTCCTTTTCATTCAAGGACATTAATGCCATTTTTTAATGAGCAATCTGAACATCCTGTTCCCAGCTCTGTTTTGGACTCATCTGTGCAAAATGTTAGAACGTGGACTTTACTGAAATCTAATCTGAAATCCTGTGGCCTCTTGTGATGCTTCTCTGATATCAGACCATCGAAACACGAAGGCATTATGTAAAACAATCGCTCCTATAGGAAAAAATTAAGCAAATGGTTGGAATTAGGGAAATTGTGATGCCTCTTAAGATATTTGGGTTTTGGAGGAGCTAGGGTCTGGGTGTCTCGGACAAGTTCATGAGAAGAATGTGGATCTTGTATTACCAGCAAACTCGAAAGTCTGTCTGTTCAAATTTTAAATGTGTAATTTTCTTCACTAGATCTTATAATAGCTTTTTTTCAGTTCAAGCAATTTTGGCTGAAACGTATGAAATTCTGCCAATTTTCCTATCCATTCAAGGACTTTAATGCCATTTTGGAATGAGCAATCTGAACATCCTGTTCCAAGCTCTGTTTTGGACTCATCTGTGCAAAATGTTAGAATGTGGACTTAAGTGAAATCGAATCTGCAATCCTGTGCGAAAAGCTGCAATTCTGTGGTCTGTTGTGATGCTTCTCTGATATCAGACCATCGAAACACGAAGGCATTATGTAAAACAATCACTCCTGTAGGAAAAAAAAAATTAAGGAAATTGTTGAAATTAGGAAAATTGTGATGCCTTATAGTTGTCATTTAATTTTATTAACTGCTTTCGAATGAGCTTTTAGCGATATGCGAACATTGAAAATTTCATTAGAACTAGTTAACAGGTGTTTTTTAAGTGCATTACTTAAAATCTTGTTTGTTTTCAGTCAATCCTTCTAGAAAATTGAAAGTGACATAATGAATTTGTTCGTGAATTACTGAAGATTGAAATTCAGAAAACTTAATTTGTTTTTCCGAAGTTTGAAAGTTTTTATTATTCTTCATAGTAACTCGATTAGCTCGATTTTTTCCTCGTTTTTTTGCCATTATTCGCTTTCAGGTTGATTCTTTTTTTTTTTTTTTGTTTTCCTATTCTTAGAAAACAGCTATTTGGGAATAGCAGACTAGACTGTTGAAAGAATAAAACTAAAGCGTTTTTGAAAATACGTTTCAATCTAATGTTCGAAAGTAAACAAATAGGAACGTTAAAATTACATCTCATTAGAAAAAAAAATACTATCGCCTGAAAGCTTTTAGAAAATAATGGCGATAACTTTTTGCAAACCTTCTTTTCTCTCTTTATCGTGAGTTGGAACACATCTTTCGAAAGAAAAGGAATCTAATTTGATCCCCAATACATAAAACGTTTCAGTCAGTTTATTTTTAGGATTTGAAGAGACGAAAAAACTTCCTTTGAAAGGGATCGACATATTGTGCTCTTAAATAATAATTATTTAATTTGCAATTTTTAAAACCGGAGCTTTCCATTAAAAACTATTATCTTAAAAGATCCGAAAGATTTCTGAGAGGTATTCTTATCACTTTTTACCAAGCTAATTGATTCAGGGTCAGAGATGTATACTTACTATTATTTATAAGAATACGGCTAATAATTAAGCTGATAATTAAAAGTCAGGGCCATTTTTTATGGAAATCCATAAGACGGTTTCAAAATATGAAAAAAAGGCGATGACATAAAAAAATAAATGAAGATAAGTACCGAGATGTGTCTTCAAATAAGTAAGTCTTTTTTTTCTGTTGAAAATAAGTCTGTCCGAGATAAGTCTTTTTCTGTTGAAGATAAGTCTGACCGAGATAAGTCTTCTTCTGTTGAAGATAAGTCTGACCGAAATATGTCCTTTTCTGTTGAAGATAAGTCAGTCCGAGATAAGTCTTTTCTTCTGTTGAAATTCGAGTATATCTGGCTCTAATAATAATACAAAATGAACGTTTTATTTAAATACTGTGAAATTGTAGAGAAGGGTAGCAATTTTTGGGAATATAAATTATTGCAAATATGAAAATATGAAAAAAGCCGATGGCATAAAAAATAGAAGAGAAGGGTAGTAATTTTTGAGAATATAAATTATTGTAAACATTAAAATATGAAAAAAGCCGATGACATTAAAAATAAAGCGAAAAGTACCGGGGTAAGTCTTAAAATGTTCTATTTTTTCTGTTGAAATTCGAGTATCTCTGGATCTAATAATAATACAAAATGAACATTTAACTATTTACATTCGGTGAAATTCTAGAGAAGGGTAGTAATTTTTGAGAATATTATTATAAATATGAAAAAGGCAGATGACACCAAAAATAGAAGAGAAGGGTAGTAATTTTTGAGAATATAAATGATTGTAACTATTAAAATATGAAAAAAGTCGATGACATAAATAATAAAAAAAATAGCGAGATAAGTTTATTATTAAAATTTTCGATTTTTTTCTGTTGAAATTCAAATATCTCTGGCTCTAATAATAGTCCAACATGAACATTTAATATTTAAATTTAGTGAATTTCTAAAGAAGGGTTGTAATTTTGGGGGAATATAAACTATTGTAAATATGAAAAAAGCCTATTGTAAATACGAAATGTGTTTTTTTCTAGTCTTCAATTGGTGTTTGGTGTACCAGTCCATGTTTCAATATAACATGTGCTGGTACACCAAACACTCTTAAAAACGTCTTAAGATCATTTGTATAGAAATGGTTGATTTAATTTCATGCAGACGTAAAACACATTGCATCAAGGATATGTAAAGATAAAATCATTAAATTAGTATAATCAACAGTTACTTCCTGCTAATTTTTCGTAATAAAAGAAAGACCTTTTACCCAAGTGGTATTATTAGATGAAAAAATCATATTTTTCTCCTGGCATTACCTTAATGCTTCTGCAACTCTTATTTGATACCACTTATTTTCATTCAAAATGAGTATTGTTTAGGATCCTCAAACTGATTTCATGAACAATAGCATACTAAAGGTCAAAAAGGGCAATTTAAAAAAATCTTGCATTTTGTAACCATTGTAAAATCCATAGACTGGCATCTTAAATGCTTTTACATTATTCAAGTTAAAAACTGCTTAGTTAAATTCCAATCTAAAAGGAAGACTTTTAATCCATGAGAAATTGAGAAAAGGTCCAAATATGGAGAGCCTAGGATTTTATTCTAGAATATAAAGTCAAAATATCCTTAGAAGTATCATCACCAACTCATTTGCTTTAGTATCAGAGGACTCCGGTCTGCATATTTTAATTTCGTTACATTTTTAATTTCTATCTATTGCCCAAGCTGTTTAATTAAATATTTTAGCTCTCTGATAATTAATTTAATCCTAGAAGTTGGTATTTTGGTGAGTCACACTGGAGAATAAAATTTTCTTCAAATTTCTGATTCGAAGATTTTATTATCCGATTCAAAAGTTGGAATTCAAAACCATAATTCCAGTTTTAATCCATATGTTACCCATTGCTTAATGTGAAATCCATATATTATCCAATGCAAAAGCTGAAATCCATAAACGTAATTCCCGTTGGAATCCATATATTATCTGATGCAAAAGCTGAAATCCATAAACGTAATTCTAGTTGGAATCCATATATTTTCCAATTCAAAAGTTGGAATTCATAAACATAATTCCAGTTGGAATCAATATGTTAGAGAATGCAAAAGTTGAAATCCATATATTATCCGATGCAAAAGATGAAATCCATAAATGTAATTCCAGTTAAATTCCATATATTTTCAGATTCAAAGGCTGGAATGCATATATATTCGGCTTCAAAAGTTGGAATCCATATATTTTCTGATATAAAGATTGCGATCCATAAGAATTTTCAATGGATTCTAAATAGAATCAGAATGGCTACACATTCCTTAAACAGTGTAATAGTCAGTAACTTATAATTTAAAAGAAGAGGAAACATTAAATTAACAAAAGAACAATATTCAAAAAATAAACGCTCATATGTTTTTCTCATTTTCTTTTCTATAGATTCTTTCTCATAATTTATTATTTCAAAAACTATTTAATGCCATGGATCTATTTTTGTACAAATCCAGATAAAAGAATATACTATAAATCCAGATAGAAGAATATACTAATAAAAGGCATTTCTTTGCGAAGATCGCCGCCCCTTTGGAAGTGAACATCTCCGGAATTCCTGTTCCGATTCTCTGCACGGCTCAAAAGTGACAAGGAACGGCTGCTACAGATCGATGGATTGGAACCAAGGGCAGATCAATCATTTCCCACAGTTCACTTTCTGCTCTTTCCGAAAAGGAATGATCGGTAATAGGAATAAGAAGAAAGAGGCCGTTTGACCCACAGCTTAAATGCCACAATTTATTTTGAATGCAGCGAAAGTTGAGCTTTATCAGTCCTCCCTAAAAGTCCGAGGTACTGGCCACCCGGAAAAAGAGCTAAAAGGAAGAAAAATCGATGATACTTTCTGAAGAGTTTGACTGTTCTTTAAAAAATATTATTCCTCTCAGATAGTTTTTATACATAGTAAAACAACCACATCAGAGAGCATTATTTGCATACTCACAACAACATTTTAGCCTATGGCATACTGCAAACTCTCAAGTATGATGATCTACGAAATTACACATTTTGTCTCATAATTACCTCAATAATTACTTGGTAATATTTAAAATACATTTTTCCTCAATAATTACTTGATTATTTCTTCCCAACAATATGAGATGGTAAGGGATGAGGGATATTTTTGGATCATTCAGTTAGCCAGACGCTAGAGTATGATGGTTTGGTTTGGTTTGGTTTTATGGTGCAAAAGCCACATTTGGCCATTCTGCGCCAATAGTATAATGGAAATATTTTCTTTTTTGATTATAATGGTAATATGTGATGCCACAAATATTTAGAAGAGTATCATTCACATACTCACAACCACATCTTAATTTAGCATACGGCATACTGCATCCTCTCAAGTATGATGATGTAAGAAATTGCACATTTTGCCTCATAACAATAATTACTTGTTAATTATCTCTTCCTAACAACATGGCAATATGAAATGGTAAGGAATAAGGGATATTGTTGGATCATTCATTTAGCCAAACGCTACTGTATAAGGATTTGGTTTGGTTTTATGGCTCAAAAGCCACATTCGGCCATTTTGCGCCCGCAGTATAATGGGAATATTTTCTTTTTTAGTTAAAATGGTAATGTATGATACCAAAAATATTATACATATAATACATTTGTTATCATAAAACAACTCGTTTTATAAGGAAGCAGGAACTAGAGGATTTGTCATGTGGGGGATACACTACTGCCGTATGCTAAGTTAACATACGGCTGTGAGTATTCCAATAAATATTAATTTTCTGTAGATGTTTCATCATATATAAAAACAAAACAATGGATAAGGCTCCTTATCACAATGATCTAATTAGCTTGAGATGTTTAACAACATTATCCTTACAGAGACCTCGTATTCACGAGTAAACCTGAATTTTAAAATATTACAAATTTTGAAAATGATAAAAAAATATCGAAATAAACAAACATCTAAAAATGAACGGTAGTAATGATCACCAAGTAAATTACTGTATTTACTCCTTTACAGTGAATAACAGTAAATTGTATGAGGAAGCAGCAATTAGGAGAGTTGTCATATGAAGGATATATGGTTGGAGAAATTAAGAGAGTTGTCATAGGAAGGATACATAGTTGCACAAATTAGGAGAGTTGTCACAGGAAGGTTAGATAGTTGCAGAAATTAGGAGAGTTGTCATATGAAGGATACATAGTTGGAGAAATTAGGAGAGTTGTCATATGAAGGATACATAGTTGCAGAAATTAGGAGAGTTATCATATGAAGGACACGTAGTTGCAGAAATGTTTTAAGCATTGAAGATAGAGATTTTCTTCAGAATAATCGAATGACATGGATCAACGAGGTTTGTTCTGAAAGTGTCTGAGAGTGTATATAATTAAGAAGTTAAGAGTCAATGACTCTACTTGTAAATAAAATCCTCACAATATATATAAATTGAAGCCAAGAATCTCGACTCTATTGGAAAATTACAAATTACTCGTTCTGTAATGGATAAGAGTAATTTTCCTGCCCTTCAACAACACTTTAAAAATCTGATAAATTTTTTATATATTCTTTGGAAATTTTTCTCATTAATTAATATTATCTTTGAGTAATTTATTTCTTTTTGTAAATTAAAATGAAAGTAAAATTCATAAATAATGGAAATTTATTTGTTCTGAAAAAGAGTTAAAAGTAGATATGGACAAATGCAGGAACTTTAAATAATAATAATTTTATAAATTTAGTAAATTATATTTTAAAAGATAATTTCTACTTTACAACACACAAATAAAAATATTTTGATCCTAACTATTTCCTACTTTTTGATATTTAGTTTATAATTCATCGTCATAAATATAATATTATTAACATCGGTAAATGTTAGTAAAAATCTCGATCTTAACTTTTCGAAATTAATTTAATTCAATCAATTAACTCCTAGTAAAGTTTCGAAAACTTAACAGTTGGGTAATGCCACCTATAATACAAAAATGTAAAATTTTATATTTCCAATATGTAAAAAAGCGAGTGAAAATTCAATTACAATGTTACAGCATCATATAAATGAAACAAAGAAAACTGAATATAAATGTTTAACAAGTCATATAAAAAATTAATTCAATTCCTATTTAGGTAAACAAAGAAAAAAATTACTTTCTAATGAATAATTAACAAAAAAATTTATTAAGTATTAAAAATTATTGATTTTTACAAGAATCGAGCTCACATTCTTCAACTTCACGTGAAAAATACTGAAATCTTTGTATTTTACTAATTGAGCTACTGCCTGTTAATTTCAATTTTTATTACAAACTGCGAAAACTCTATTCAAAGTATTAAAAATTAATTTAATTTAATTAATTAACATTTAAAAAATTATATTAACATCAAATGTCATCCACCATAAGTTTTTGAAAATGTATTTGAATTGCAGTGGATGAATAAAAATTATTTTATTAACGATTGGAATTTGAACAATATATATAACGATTGAAAAATATAACAATATTTAGAATGTGAATTAATAGTAGGAATTAAAAAAGGCACTGCGTTAGGTAAAAATGTTTTAAACGTAATATATTGACTCTTCATGAAATAATAATTTGCTAAGAAATTCAGAGCTTTTAGAAGTCGATAATACACTAGAAAATTTAGAACATGTCGTATTTATTATTCTGAAGAAATAGAAATGATTTCTTCAACAAAAGGAAAAAAAAATGTGAAAGTAAAATATCATACTATAATCAAATATGATGCAATATTCTATTTTTTCACATTTTATGCAACATCATGCAATTTCTTTCACGTTTTATGCAACATCATGCAATTTCTTTCACGTTTTATGCAACATCATGCAATTTCTTTCACAATTTATGCAACATCAACCAATTTCTTTCACATTTTATGCAACATCATGCAACATCGATAATGCTCTAGAAAATTTAGACCTCCTCGTATTTATTACTTTGAAGAAATAAAAATATTTTCTTCAACATAAAGAAAAAAATGTGTGAATATAAAATATCAGGCAATAATCAAAGATGATGCAATACCATGCAATTTTTTCACATTTTATGTAAAATCATGCATTTTTTTCACATTTTATGCAACATCATGCAATTTCACCCCCATTTTATGCAACATCATGCAATTTCTTTCACAATTTTTGCAACATCATGCAATTTCTTTCACATTTTATGCAAAATCATGCATTCTTCTCACATTTTATTCAACATCATGCAATTTCTTTCACATGTTATGCAATATCACGCAATCAAATGTGAAAAAATATCATGAAAGTGAAATTCAGACCCAGCTGGAGAATTAAAAACACTTGACACGTGCTAAAGATGAGTAAAAGTCTCTTATCTAATTACTGAGTTAATATAGAAAGTTCTGAAGAAATAACAAATTTTGCACAGGTGTGATTAATTAAAATAAAAATAACGAATTAGAATCCTGGGTGCTTAATTATTTTAGCTGAAGAAATCGAATCGCTTATAAATTAGTGGAGATCTAACTCTAATCTAATCACTCGAAAGCTTAGAAAATAACAGGCTGGGCAACAACAGATGTTGCCGAAATTCGATGAAAGAAATAAAAGTTGCGGAAAATTAAGTGGCAATACGAAAGAAGGAACTTACTTAGTTCGAAAAATTTTTTAGCTTTTTAATAATTCATAAGTAATTTTCTAATCCGTATATTAATAATGATAGTGTTACAATTAGATATTGACAAATAATAATGGAATAATTATTGCGAACAGATGGCTATACATTAAAAGCTCCTTATTCCCGCTTCCTTCATTCGCGTTTTCACTATTCGCGGATTGAAAAAATGCGACCCAATTCCTATATTCGCGGCTAAAAATTTCTTTATTCGCGGATCTAATCAGTACATACATAATAATAAAAAGATTCCAGTAGGTATCCAATCCAATATCCTTTGTAATTGCCGTCGAATGGACTAATAAAAAAATTTAAATAGATCTTATTACAACTTTGCCTGAAGTATGTTGTCAAATGCAAACTGTAAACATAGCCGAAATCGGGATGGAATAGGACTAGATGGGTTCGAACAGGTAGAATAAAGTGACATTCAGGAATTGCTTAAATCGCAAGATGAAGATTTGACTGAAACCGACTTGGATGAAATGTTAAATTCACAGCCCATTGAAGAAGAGGCTTCAACAAGCACTGGAAACGTGACATTTCATTTGAAAAATCTTAGTGAAGGTTTAAGAATGGCAATGAGCTTTGCGATTCCTTTATGAACGTCTATGGAACGAAGTCTTATTTTTAAGAGACAAATTGCTACTGCGACTGCTGCGTATTAGTCTGAATTGAAGGAGCTTTTAAAAACTGCCAAGCAAGAGAAAATGACAAAATTCTTCATGATGACTATATATATATATATATATATATATATATATATATAAGTAACGTAACTGCTATAATCCTGTATAAATTAACATTCCGTATTCACGGTTTCTGTTTTAGCGACATATTTATGGAACATATACCCTGCGAATAAAGAACTTTTACTGAAATTAAATTATAACACACAAAAAATGTCACAGAGAATTGATTCAAAAACCTTTATTGCAGTTAAAGTAGATCATATATCCAGTTATGAAAATACAATAAATGTTAAGTTTTTATTATTATAAAAGATCAAACTAAGAAATTTTTTTGGATTTCTGATAGTACAATTCAGATTATGTATTAAAAAGTCTATTTATTTTATTTCTGTATGATTAATACTAAAAAATAAAGCATTTGTACGAGCATTGAAACTAAGAGTGAGAGAAATTTAAATTTTTTATGTAAATTAAAATTTATATTTAAATTTCTATCATGAATTCACCGAAATTATGATTCGCATTAAATAAATTGATTGCATTAAATAATGCGATGCCTTTAATGTTATGAAATTGCAACAAATAGACGACACGTCATGTAATAGCTTATCGTAATTACACTTAATATACAGCCATATTGAGTGAATTAACAGATTCGAAAAATAGATCTTTCGAATGTTGCTTCCTATCGTAACTGTAGTTCTGTGCATGAATTTTTAAATTATGAAGACATCGATACCTTTTTTCAGATTATAACAGTTTGAAAATCAAAAATAATACAGTAAGCCTTTTTTCCGAGAAAAATTCACTTATTTTTCTCGGTCGGGTCTGTCTAATGCCTGTTGGTTATACCAAGCCGAATAAGATTAAGCTCTTTCTAATGAAGGCAGAAGTGTGCGCCTTTCGTTGTTAACGAGTACTGTTTAAGTGAAAATACGATTTTGCTTCCACACACGAAACAACCCTTTTTAGAAGACGGTCAAACTCATTCATCAATCCGCAGCTCAGAATTTAGATTCAAATCAGAGGCCGACTCATCTAGAGGTATCATTTGTTATGGGAGCTTGGAGGACTTAGCTGTCACGACGTATTTAACTTGTGACAACTGCCATTGGCCAACATGGCGGTCTATAGCCGAGACGAGGACAGAACTCGCTACCTTTCGATTACAAGACTGACGTTCTACCAAACAGGCTACCTCTACCCACCACTCGTTTTTCTATCGTTTATCAATATCTTATTTTTCTCCACTTTATTCAGCTAGTTCTATATTATTAGAAAAATGGAGAAAAAAGATGTAAAATGAACAGAATTGTACAGTTTCTTTGCAAAAGAGGTGACGCTTTTTTTAAAGCACTTATCTAAACTAATATTTGCAAAAACTCCTTTTTTTTACTGTACATGATGAAATCAATAGGAAAACACCTCAAATAAGAAGATGAAATCTCCTTGGATGAATACTGTTCTTGACTTTTTAGATATGCCAATAATGCTGTTGGGCGAGTCACCCTCATTCTAAGTACTATACGCTCCATTATTATCTGTATGTTTGTTTGTTTAGTTATATTAACGTCCTGTTGTAAAGCAGCACTAGGATTATTTTGGGACGGACCTCGTCATTTTGAACCACGATCAGATGACGAGGACGACACCTGAACTGGCACCCACCAGCGGGAGGACGTTTGGCTTGACAGATTTAACGTGCAAGAGACCCTCTCACACGACAGTTCTTCGGTGGAATCGAGTCTCGAACCTGAAGCCTTCCAGTTCCGAAGCCGAAACCTTACCACCAGGCCACCGCGGCCACTATAACCTGTATGAAGGATGGTTACATGAGTCACTCGTAATCAGGTCTATAATATGTTTATGGAGCTGTCGGTTTTAATTTCGTGGTAGCCCCATCATTCAGATTACTCTGGATACTGAGGCAGTAGGGGGAAGGATATTTTATGATTATCATACCTTATCGCTTTTAAGATAAAAAAATATTTCTATAGTAAAAATGCTAATGATATTTTTATTCATATGAGTTTCTCCCATTGCATTCTTAACATAATAATAGAAATTGTGTCTTCGTAATTCGTTCGGTTCATTGATTCGGTTCACAATTGGTGCAAGAAAAAAAATCTGTTTTGCATAAATCGAAACTAATTGTCATAACAGAAGGGTTAATTTATGTATCACATGTAATATTTTTCATCCATTTCAAATACTGGTTAATGTATACGCATTGCTATCTATTATCCACGACTCTGTTCGCATGAAAATGTTGATGTATATGCGCGAAAATCTATCAAGTAATGACAAATCAAAAATAAAAATTAAACCTAACCTAAAAACGATACATTTAAAAGCATAAACATATACGACAAATATATAATATAAATACATTTTAAAAACAAAAACGCACACCTAACCTTAAAACAATTTATTTACATTGTATACTCAAAATAAAACAAAACATCAAATCAAGTCCGGTCAAAATTATTGATCGAGATGGCGATAGCTACAAAAGTAATACATACCTAATTTTTAAACTTTTAATTAAAATGAAAACACAGTTGTCAATAATCACATTCGAATTTCAACGCCAGTTGGCATGATGCACATGTGTGACTTTCCCTACGCCAGTTGGAGTAACGCAATGCAGATTAGAATTTTTTTATTTCCATGATTCTGTTTTCTTCTTTATTTAAAAGTACTTCAAAATGAACCCGAAAGATCGATTCATTAACAACCTTTGATTTAAAATACGCCAAATACTAAAAAAAGTAAACAGAATCGATTGAAATAATCGGTATAAATTCTACTAACCCTAACTGGATTATTGTTGGAAAAAGAACCCGAAGTCTTATTCATATTTGGCGGGATTTGGCCTCAGCTTTTTGGAGCGCAAGTTAGTTTTTAATGAACCAGCGGGTGACCGAGCTCCGCTCGGAGAAAACAGGTATCGGAGCTAACTCGAAGATTTAAATTTTCAATTGTGATTTATCAAAACAATACATGCCATAAGAAAATTTGTGAAACCATTGGTGAAAAGATAACCGGTTAAAGTGAACCATTGTAAACTATTCTAAACAAAGTTAGAGTTTGGAAAGGGAACTATTCTATACAAAGGTAAAGTAAAGGTAAAGATTGAAGTGTGTTGAAGTTCAATATTTTTGACAAATTTATTTAGAAAAACCAAACATATATACATACATAAGAAACATATTATAAACCTATAACAGCATAAACATAAAACTTTATTAGTTCGCCATA
>JAPMOQ010006205.1:349048-360933 GCA_026543055.1 Argiope trifasciata
CAATTCTTTACTTTTTAAAAAAGTCTCTAAATCGTCTTCATTTTCATTGCTTTCAGTAGAAGATTTAGTTTTCTCGTTTACTATTGAAATGGACTTTTCAAAAAATTGTAATTTGTTCCAAATATTCTTTAAATGTTGCACAGCCTGTACCTTTTGTGACGTGGAAAGCAAAATTTGATAACGCGGGTCGAAATAAACTGCTCCTACTAAACTATCAATTTCTATTAACAATGCTTCCCTGTTAGATAACTGATTATATAAAATATCTGTAAAGAAATTTTTTAAATTTCGTAACTTTATTTTGCAATGTGTCTAAATTCCGTAAAAATCGCTTAAAGTTAATTCGAAGAAGAAATCGAGAAGCAGTATACATATATGCATTGATAATTATAAAGTTGACGTTAAATTAGAAAATATTGATAAGTTGGTAACAGTAACAAAATGACTGAAAGATATATCGAACCGAAATAAACCGATATTTTTTTCGGTTCAGTTCCGGTTTTCGTTCCGACCAAAATAACGGTTTTTTCCGGTTTTCGGTTCAGTTCCGGTTCGAAGCCCTGCCTAAAACAATCATTTGATTCAGAAGGTTATATTTGCATCTGTTCGAATCCATTTCAAATTTTCTGTTCTCAACATTTATTTGTTTGCAGTCAAAAACATATAGAAAAAAAAGTACTGAGTGTTCCATTATAAGTTATGTGAATGAAATAACGATTAGTTTAATCTATATTTTATTATCATGTTTCAAAAGATATGCTGCTTAAATTAAATTCAAAAAACTATATCTGTATGAAACGCTAAATTGAGAATTATAATAAGCATATGTAAATCTAATTCAGCCTTTCACTTTTTATGATTAAATATGCAAAAGACAAGAAAAAAGATATGTAACGGTAATATAAATATTGAATCGAATAAGGATTATTAAATGAAATTTAAAATTCTTTAAAGAATATTCACTTTATTCTGAAAAAATTTCATTATTATTCTTGTTATAAAATCGGAGGAAAATGAAATGCAATTTTATTGTAAAAGTGAAATTGAATAAAGCAACAGAATATATATCTGATAGTGCTTAACATTCATGATATTTTTACCTTGATAAATGGGAACTTAGTGGTGCAAAATACGAGATTTTGTAAGAAAAATGAATGCCAATTCTAACATTTTAACTGATAATGACATCTTTCTAAATGCCAAATGAAGAAATATAAAAATTTTCCAAAGTCGGATTCTTTAAAAGTAGTGAATAAAAATTTTAATTGGTAGTTATTTATTTATAAAAACCAGATAGAGAAAATTTATGATGCAAAGCTTTTATCTTTTCTAATTTATAATTCATTAACAATAAATTATTCCATTAGTTAGTGTTAACTTATTAATATAGAAAATGAAGTATAATTTCAGGAAATTTAAATTTTCAGGGCTTACGTTTTTATATTTATTATGCGTCGTTATAATTACCACACTTATAAGATTATAACAACCGAATCAGAAAGGGTAATAAACATATATATGTATACATGCATACATATAATCTAAAAAAGGTAAGCTTTATGAAATTACAAATTAAAATATACTTCTGAAAGAATCTAAAATTAAAATTATTTCTGAAACAGACTAAAAACAGCACCATTGTATTTAGGGAGCGATAATGCAGCTACTAATAAAATACAAAGGGACTAACCTAACCTATATAAATAAAAGTAAATGTTTGTCTGTATGTCTCTTATGTTTTAAAATGTTTGTCTATATGTCTCTTATGTTTTAATATGTTTGTCTATATAAATAAATGTTTGTCTATATGTCTATGCTCATCCGTACCGCTCATCCGATTCCGATAAAACTTCGACAACATATTTCTTACACATACGAAATGGTTATAGGCATAGTACAATCATCTAAACAATGAAAAATATTTTCCGATCTATTTACCGCATCTTTTAATCATGGATTAACCACTAAATAACTCGCCAAACAGACAACAAATTCAGTAAAGATGCTAAATTCAAGATATACGTTAGTATTTCATAGTTATTGTATGTAAATGCAACCGTAAGTCTTTCTCTGAGGTAGTAGCTCTAATTAGAGAGTGTGCGGGAAAGTTTTAGGGGATACAATCCAATAGTTTTGAAATTTTAACTAAACATTTGTTAGACAATGATCCGAACTTTTGAGTCAGTCTTTGGGTTTTTCCAGTTCCAATCCATGATCTCATGTAAACAAAACTGAAAGATTCGAATCCGACTTTTCAAAGTTTAGTGATTTGTTGTTGGCGGCATTTATTATGCAAATTACGCATACTTCACTAGTATAAATACGTGTGTAATTAAACTCTGTGGGTTTTGATGTTAGAATGAGGCTCGGATGATATAAGACCATGCGGTTGGCTTGCCTTTTAGGAATTTTTAAGATGAATCGCTGCGTTTTTAGATTGAATGGTCGAATTCGAATCTGTTAAAGTTTATTCACAGTATGTGGTAATATTAATTTATTTTGATCTTTATTTTGAGATTTAACGTATTATTTCTTTTCTTTTTGCTCTAAGAATGAGCCTGTTGACTTTTACTTAAATAAATATGAAATTTTATGAAAACTGCTTTTATCATTCTTCCTCGACAATAAATTCCACTGCACAGCTTTGCTAATTTCGGATTAATTTATCCGGAAATCTAACAGAGTGGTTATGGGCCCAGTTAGCCCAAACTCTTTGTCGAGGAAGGTTTAGCAGTTCAAACAGGCAACGCAGTACGTTTATATAAAGAAGTGTTACAGTTCAGTCGAATACTTTCTGAGCAGTGATGGAGGTAAACAACCCTATTCCAGTGCTGACCCAAAATAATTGGAATACGTGGAAGCGTGACATGCAGGTAATCTTGATGCATTATGGATGTTGGAACTTTATTATACAGACCGAATCGGATGCTGACGAAAATGCTACGTACAAAGAAAAATGTGATTGGCAACTCCGTAAAGATCGCAGTTACACATTGATCTACACTAATATCAGTCCGGAACTGAAAAATCTGATATCGGACACGACTGATGGTGCAGCAGCTTGGAAGATACTCAAAGATTACTTTGAACCAGTGACCAGAGCCCGTGTCATCCAGCTTTTAGATGAATTTTTTGGAACAAGATACCAACCAGGAGAGGAATTGGGAATATTCATCTCTCGAGTAAAGACGGCGGCTACCAGATTACAAGAGGCAGGTCATAAAGTAAATGACTTGTATCTTGGATTTCAGTTAATTAGATGACTTCCGCAGGAATTCCAGTCTACGGTTCAACAGATTTACAGATGGAAGGACGAGGATTTCACAGCCCGTAAAATAGAGGCGGAATTGATACTCGAGGCCAACAGACTTCAGCTGATGAAGCAAGATTTGGAGAAAACAGAGACTGTGTTCTACAGTTCTACATCAAGTAGAAGGTCCCGGAAAGTTCCTCCCGATGTGATCGCTGTTCCTGGTGTTGCGAACTCGGTTCCTGACAGTAGAGGTACAACTCCTGGAGATCTTGGAGGTAAAGCTGAGTACCAGAAAAAGGACGGTAGGATATTTGACTGTAAATCTATTAAAAATGTGAAACGGACTATTAAGAAGATTGGTCCTTGTTATTTGTGAAATAAATATGGTCATCTTAAGGTAAACTGTAAATATAAGAACTCTCGTCAAAAATCTGTTTTGCCTTTGAATGAAAATTTAAATACAGAGTTTAAAATAAAATTAAGATTCTGTGAGGCTGAATGCAGCTTAATAGAACTCAATAAGATATCTGTAACCAGTTGTAACTTATTTGAAGAAAACTCTGATAAAGGTGTATGGGTTATAGATACGGCTGCAACAAGCCATTTTTGTAATGACAAAAGTTTGTTTTTAGATCTCAAACCAGTCACGGATATGGAAATGTAGTTAGCAACGGCAGACAAAAGTTGTGCAATAGAAGGAATCGGTAAAATTAGATTTTTAGTTAAACATAAGGATTGTTTTAATGAGATTACATTGTCTGATGTTTTATTTAATCCCAAGTTGAGGAGAAATTTAATATCCGGTTCCAAATTAGAAAGTAAAGGTGCTCACTTTGTGGGTACAAATGGAAAAATTAATGTTTTTAATAGAGACTGGAAAAAGTTGTTTTCAGCAACACGTCGAGAAAATTTGTATTATTTTAAACCTACTCGTTATATTATCCCAAAATGTAAAGAAATTAATTTAATTAGTAATGCACCTAATAAAATGAAAAGTGGCTCAATTGATATATGGCATGAACGCTTTTGTCATATAAATAATGATTATCTGGTGAAAACTAGTAAAAATGATAGTGTAAGAGGTCTCCCGCGTTTAACTAATAATAATAAGTCTCATTGTATTTCATGTAAATTAGCCAAGTCTAAGAGAGTCTCATTTAAAAAGACGGGAGCCGTAAGATCAAAATATCCTTTGGAATTACTGCATATGGACCTTTGTGGGCCAATGCCAACTGAAAGTCAGGGTGGTAATAAATATTTCTTGAGCATAATAGATGATTACTCAAGGAAGGTGACGGTATTTCCTATTAGGAAAAAGTCGGATGTTTTTCATACATTTTTAGGATTTCACAAACGTGCAGAGCGTTTTCTAAATAGAAAACTAATCGCAGTTAAAACCGATGGAGGACTAGAATTTTGTAATAAAGATATGAATTCATTCTTGACAGAACTGGGTATAAAGCACGAGATAACAAATCCATATACACCAGAACAGAATGGAGTCGCAGAGAGATATAATTTAACTGCACTAGACGGAATCAAAGCACTACTGAAATCGCACATAAGTTTTGGGGAGAAGCATTACTTAGCTTCACTTATACTTGGAACAGAGTTTGTCATAAAGACTGTAATAAAACCCCTTTTGAAAAATATTCTGGTAGGAAACCATCCATATCGCATCTAAAACCTTTTGGTTGTTTGGCATATGTTGGTGTGCCAAAGCAGATTAGAAAGAAATTCGATATGCGAGCAAAACTAGGAATCATGATGGGTTATGCTTTGCATACTAGAGGTTATAGGATATGGTTAATAGAAGAAAGTAAATTAATTGAAACTATTAACGTGAGATTTGACGAACATAAGAAAGGAATTGATTATAAAGCAAATACTAATAGTTACCCTAAACTTAATTTTAACTTTCCAAATAATGATGATTTTGAGGACGATTTCGACACATTAACAAATTCGTTAGAGAGTCGTTTAATTTTAGAAACTCCCTCAACTATAATAGTAAAATCCGAGTTATCAAAGGATAACCAAAGCTTAACACCATGTTCAGAGATTAAGTGGATTCGAAAAACAGGTAGGAAAGTAACTGGAGCTGACATACCTTACGGTACCGAAGGATCATCAACCCGATTAAAATCTCTTGCGCCAATAAACCACACACAACCAACCAACCGATTAAAATCATTCGATGAAATAGAACGGTACTGTAAAGAACACGACATTGTTTTTGATCCGAGTATGTTTGATTTTAGTAAGGGTGATGCCGAATCTCAGGAATTTTCAGGTTCGACTAAAATACAACAAGAAGCTAATGTTACTGAAATAGTTATCCCTAACAGTTATAAACAAGCAATTGAATGCAGAGAAGTATCTAAATGGAGCGATGCAATGGACAGGGAAATAAATGTTATGATGGAGCGTAAAGTATGGGATTTGGTTGATCCTCCGTGTAATGCAAAAGTCTTGGGAAACCGTTGGGTTTACAATATCAAACATGTTGAAAATAATAAAGTTAGATACAAGGCCCGTTTAGTGGCACAAGGTAATACACAGGTAAAATACGAGTCATTTGACGAGGTGTTCAGTCCATTTGTAAATTTTACTATTGTAAGACTATTTTTCACAATATGTGTATGTTTGTGGAAATGGATGCATGTTCATGTAGATATTACTAATGCTTATTTATATGCAAATTTAGATACTGTTATTTATATGAAGCAACCATCTGGATACGAAAAAGATCCAAACAAAGTTTGTAAATTGCGTAAGGCAATCTATGGTCTCCACCAAAGTGGACGTCAATGGTTTTATGAATTAGAGGATAAATTGATTAAACTAAAATTTAAGAAAGAATGGGTTAATTGTGTGTATATTTTTGAAAATAATGTTATTTTATTATTTTATGTAGACGACATTATTGTATTTGGCAAAGAAAGACCAAATGTAGATCTTGTGTTAAAATTATTACATGATTCATATTTTTCTCTTGCAGATAAAGTGTATTTTTCAGTGTCCTGTTGTAGGATATGTAATTGTAGTATGTAATCAGATTACTAATTTGTAAGAGATCGTGATGAGGAAGCTGGAAAAAGGGGGCCGATTGTTAGACAATGATCCGAACTTTTGAGTCAGTCTTTGGGTTTTTCCACTTCCAATCCATGATCTCATGTAAACAAAACTGAAAGATTCGAATCCGACCTTTCAAATTTTAGTGATTTGTTGTTGGCGGCACTTATTATGCAAATTACGCATACTTCACTAGTATAAATACTTGTGGAATTAAAATCTGTGGGTTTTGATGTTAGGATGAGGCTCGGATGATATAAGACCATGCGGTTGGCTTGCCTTTTAGGAATTTTTAAGATGAATCGCTGCGTTTTTAGACTGAATGGTCGAATTCGAATCTGTTAAAGTTTATTCACAGTATGTGGTAATATTAATTTATTTTGATCTTTATTTTGAGATTTAACGTATTATTTCTTTTCTTTTTGCTCTAAGAATGAGCCTGTTGACTTTTACTTAAATAAATATGAACTTTTATGAAAACTGCTTTTATCATTCTTCCTCGACAATAAATTCCACTGCACAGCTTTGCTAATTTCGGATTAATTTATCCGGAAATCTAACAACATTTAACAAAATTTTAGAGTTTTTTTGCAGTAACTTCCGAAAACATAGTACAAATAATTTTGCACCATCTTAGTTTTTCAAAAAGTTATCGATTCAACTTTATTAAATATTTCATGATATAAATATATTTCCTATATTTAATCAATTTTAGAGGAAAATATTTTAATCTCATTTTTTAACATTAAGCTTGAGAATTTGGAACGAATATTAAACGAATCGCGAGATACAATAAATAGTTTCTTTCATTACCATTCTGAAAGAACACCAAGCTTTACAATTCTAAAAGAATACACAAATCTAATATATAAAAAAGGATATTTGTTTATAGAATAGAATAATAAAAATAAAATAAATACTATTTATGCTTCTTCTTTACATATCTTTCAGATTCAATCAACGTTATGTATAGCTTTCATTGCCAATAAGAAAAGGAATATCATTCTTCCTATCATTCTTAATTGAAGAAGATAACTTGAACAAATTCAAACGATTTTTCATAAATTATTTCTTCTGCGACTGCAACTCGCCGAGTACCAGCGTTAGTAATAAATATGAAGTTAATAAAAGGAAAATATATATATACAATCAAAATAAACACAATAATTATTCGAATTCTTATTTTGATTTTTTCCTGTTATTAACTTGGAATTTATTACTAATATACATCTTCTATACAAATAAAAATGAACGTTTTTATGTATGTCTCTTTTACCTTCATAAACCGTTTATCCGATTGCGATGAAACTTGGTCAGCTTATTGTTTACATCTACGGGATGGTTATAGAGATAGAATAATTATCTAAAATTTTTAAAAAAATCGAATCTCAACCGCATCTATTGACCAAGAATTAATCTCCAAATAGATCACTGGAGACAATAGATTCTGTAGAAATGCTAAATCCAAGTGAAAGGTTAATACTTTGTAGCTATGTGACGTGAATATCGTGCAAGTCATTCTCAGAGGTAACTTTATTACAGATTATTCGAGAAAGTTTTGGGAGATCAAACCTGGGGGCTTTAAATTTTAATTAAATTTGAGCCCCTTTCGCAGTAAGCTCCAAAAATATTGTAGTACAAGTAATTTTGCACGATCTTAATTTTCAAAAATCCTCTTTTCAAGTATATGAACGATTTTATGGTATGTAAATTTTCTATGTTTAATCAATTTTAAAAGAAAATATTTTAATCGCATTTTCTAAATTTAAACTTGAGAATTCTGATAGAATATTAAACGAATCGCGAAATACAATAAATAATTCCTTTCATCACCATTCTGAAAGAACACCAAGTATAGCAATTTTTAATGAATACACAAATCTAATACATAAAAATTAATGCTTGTTCCTATTTTATATACTGTCGTCCATCCTATTTCGATATAACATTACAAAATTATTGATTGATTTCACTTAATATTATTTTTTTCGGCGGCAGCATAGCACCGGGTACTAGCTAGTATACATTATAAAAATTTATATATAGTACCATCTAGTTAGTAATATCAAGTTAATAAAAGAAAAGAAGGAAAAAAATATATAATCAAAATAATAATCCGGATTGTTATTTTATTTTGATTTAATTTTGATTCTATTTTTTTTTTTTCTTTTATTAACTTGGAATTTATTATTAAGTCGACACGGTACTATCTAATTTTTTTTAAATTTTAATATTTGAAATTATATTTTAAGTGTATCTTAATAAGCATTCTATAACTGCCCACAAAAAAACCTGAATTATTTCAACAGTTTTTGAAAAATTTAAATTTTTTTAAAAAAAAGTGAAGTTTTTTTAAAACCCTAAAACTTTTTAAATATTCAAATTTTTTCACAATTTTTTTCCAGGTAGTTAGTTATATATTACATAAAAGTTACTATGGAATTTATCCTTCTGATAATAATTATTTAATTATAAATATTTTCATTGTTAAACATAGAAAAAATCTGAAAAAAAACACATATTTTGAGATTGAACACTTAAAAAAATAACTAAGCATCTTAGAGCAAACTCCATAGTAAATTTTATAAAACTTGTATTTAGGAACATTCACAAAAAATTTCACATCGCTACATCAATTTTTTTAAAAAGCCTTAGGCTTTCGATGAACAGTACGTAAACAAAATTACATCAGGGTGAAAAACGAATTTAAAGATTTCAAATTGCAATAATTTGATATGAAATTCATAGAACAGCCTGAAACTTCTACAAAATGTACATTTATTTATTCTTAATTGTGTTATTATAGACATATTTTGAAAAGTCGGCTTTATCAAATGAGACAATAAAAAAAATTCGGTATTTTCATGATTTTTCATCAGAATGTGTTGCCTTAATATAAGCAATTTCATTCCCTTCCCCCACTGTATCGTCTGCATCACATATAGGAATCGTAACACTATCCCTGTCACAATCCCCATGCTTAACGAATTGCCTGAGGAGATAACACAGCCTATCCAAGAGTAGGTCAACGAAGCCTAACCCAACCGTCGATTAATTCACTAGGGACTAGTGCACTGTCTATCTGTCTGCCGGAAGCATGGACTAAAGCTGACCTACTCACTTCAGCGTTCCATAGTCAACGCTCGTCCAACACATGATGGATATCTTCGATGAGAAAAGGGGGGGTAACACCAGTGTTAGGGGGGGAAATAAAGTGATAAGATCTTCTGTCCTTCAATCTGGTACACTGGCTGAAAGAAAGAAAAAGAAAAAAAGGCAGTGCATTGTACAAAATCTAGTTTTAGTCTTAGAAATACGTGTAACTTTTAGTGATTATTATTTGGTGAATACATTTAGAGCTAACAACTGGAGTGTAAATAAAATATAAAAAATGTAATAAAAATGAAACTAATGAAGCAAGTTGTTTGGTTGTTAGTGATTATTATATGGTGAATACATTTAGATCTAACAACTGGAGTGTAAATAAAGTATAAAAAAATGTAATAAAGATAAAACTAATGAAGCAAGTTGTTTGGTTGATAGTGATTATTATATGGTGAATACATTTAGAGCTAATAACTGGAGTGTAAATAAAATATTAAAAGTAATAAAAATAAAACTAATGAAGTTGTTTGGTTGTTAGTGATTATTATTTGGTTAATACATTTAAAGCTAGCAACTGGAGTGTAAATAAAATATTAAAAAGATGTAATAAAAATAAAACTGATGAAGAAAGTTATTTGATTGTTGAAAGGGTTTTAAATCAGTATAGAATATCAAACAATAAAAATTTCGTGAGTATTTGTGTGTGCCAAATATTTTTTTGATTAAACTGGCATAGACTTCTATAACGAAATTTATTTTTCAGTAGCTGGTACCCGGCGCATTGCTGCAGCCAAAAAAAATATTAAGTGCCATCAATCAATAATTTGGCAATGTTTTAACGAAATAGGATGAATGGTACGACAGTATATAAAATACGAACAAACAAATATTCATTTTTATTTACTAGATTTGTGCATTCTTTTAGAATTGTAAAACTTGGTGTTCTTTTAGAATGGTAATGAAAGAAACTATTATCTTTCTTCATTCGTTAATATTCTTTCAGAATTCTCAAATTTAATTTTAGAAAAGGTGATTAAAATATTTTCTTTTAAAATGAATTAAACACAGAAAATATATTTATGCTATTAAATCGTTAATATATTTGAAAAGATAATTTTTGAAAATTAAAATGATGCGAAATTATTTGTACTACAATATTTTTGCCAGTTACTGTGAAAAATCTAGCTACTGAAAGAGGAAGAAAAAAAGAATGATAATTCTATTTCAGATAAAATAATTTACAATGAGTGAATATTTGTTCAGTAAAAATAAGAGTTTCAAAATATTTTTAACTTCCACTGCTAACTAACGTTCAAGAAATACCCTCTAAATCAAAAAACAACCTTAAAAATTGATGTTTTGATAATATTTATCTTCACTGTACATTTCTCAAAGGCATATTTAGATGTAATTAATGGCTATAGTATGGAAATGACACAACAGATTTTTTTTATTAATCAAGTACCTATACAAAAATATTATAGTAATAACATGAACACTTCTTCTATTTGCCGATTTATCTTAATATAACAACTACGTCTTAAAAACGGGTTTGAGTTTGACATTTTTTGGATTGTTTATAATGAATGAAAATTATTCATGCATTATAAATTAAAACAAGAATATTTATCAAAAACGTTTGCCCTCGGGCAATATTTGAATGGTTTAATAAAACTTACATTATCTAATACTGTACAGCAGTGAGGACTTGCATTAATTTCTTTAAAGAATTAATGCAGTTGCGTTATGCTCAATTCTTGATTCAAATTTAATCCATGACAAGTTCAAAGGTTGAATTTCGAATTCGTAATGTAGGAAAGTAATAGATTAGACATTTCGCAAACTTTTTTTATTGACCACTTATAAATTGAAAATATTTAAATTCAAGCTTGAAAATAAATCAGCCGGAAACGAATTTTTCACAAAATACATACACAACATGATACAATCGACAAATTTGGTAAGATACAAGTGTTTTAATGCATATAGGTAGATTCCATTTATTTTCAAAACTAATTTCAACGTATTGGTGAATTGCATTTGTTTTCATAAATAATTGCAACATAATTAATATTTCACATAACCCAGTGATCGAGAAGGGACTGGTTGATTTTACTCTTCAAAAAAGTTATTTCTTAAGATATGAAACTTATTAGGACCCTCGGATTATGATAAAAAACAAGTCCAGAGTTACAAGAAGGAATTTTGGATCTTATGCATAGAGACCATAACAGAACGAGTTAGACATGGTACTAAATATTTGATGGTTGGGAAGAGATGGTAGATTTGCACCAAATATTGCTTCAAATTCAATAGTAGGCTTTCGATTAAAATTGTGTGAATGTAACTGAATTAGAGCAATTGAAAAAGTTTTTGATATAAAGACTTGTATTAGATAAAAATGAAAATATAAGCCGATTAATTTCGATTATTGGACAATTTTGTGAATTAG
>JAPMOQ010006205.1:369623-393913 GCA_026543055.1 Argiope trifasciata
TGTACTATCCCTTTAACCATCCCGTAGGCGTAAACAATAAGATTGCCGTTTCATGAGAATCGGATGAATGGTTTAGGAAAGCATAAGAGACACACTCACAAACGTTCATTTTTATTTATATAGATAACACATGGCAAATGGCCTCTACGGCTTTGTTGGCAAATAGGCACTCTTTTGTTGAAAATTGTCACGACCATTTTCAATAAATGTGACTGAATTTCGTTGATGTAGCGTTGGATTTTCTCCTTCAATGCGCGCATACTAGTGGACTTGTTAGCATAAACCTTTGACTTCAAATAACCCTATTGAATATTATTAACCCCTTCCGGTAAGATTTAAGAAATAAAAATTATGTGTGAAATAGCCATTTAATTTTTATTTAAGAAGCCTTAGTTTATTTCTTAATTCTAACTAACTTATAATTATTAATTAAAATTATATTGGTATCAATGTAATTGTAATTTGCAACTTCACGTTCAACATTTCTTCAAAAATCTTTAAAGATTTCGGATTAGCCCCTAATTTTCGCGTTTACTCTAGGCACTCTGGTATTTTTTAAAAAAATAATTTTAGGCGCATAATGTGTCTACGACTCCGGAGTGTTCACAAAACTTACCTATTAGTCACTATGCGCATTTTCGTCTTCTTGGTAATATTTCGCTATCATTAGTTTCAATATCAGTATCAGTTAAATATATGCTTATTTTTTGATTTTTCTGAATCACTTTGGTCTTCTTGATCTACATTACTCTTATTCAATCCAATTTATTATTATATTCATCAATAACTTCAGTCGCCTGACAGGTATAGCTCGTCATGCCATTTAGCACAATGGCGAGTATAGCTCGTCATTGTGCTATATGGCATGAAAAATCAATGACGAGCTATACTCGTCATTTTACGGGAAGGGGTTCAATACAATGGTTTTTAATCACCCGATCTAGGTTACCAGTTCTCAAATTTTGGAATTATGGATGCCAGACTTTCATTATTATTGAAATATTGTTCAACAATGAAAACATATGAACTTATAAATACACTCCACGATATGTTATAGTCTACATTTATAATCTAGGTTCTGGCCTATGTTCGTCGCAGGAAAAAGAAAGGATTTTCGAAATTTGAAAACAATTATTACCTTTTTTCTAAGTTTGTAGATTATAAAATTTATACTTCTTTTATTATTTCCATATTGTTGTATATAAAGCAAATGTTTATAAAGGTTGAAAATAATTTTCAACTATAGATATCATTTGCCTCTTCCAAAAAAATGAGACAAATTTGTTGTTGTTTTGTACACATCGACGCTTTCAATATATACCCGAATTTTAGTAAAAGTTATACTTTTTTCATTATTTTCACACTGTTGTTTATAAAGCAAATGTTTATAAATATTGAAAACAATTTTTAAATGTAGATATCATTTGCCTCTTTCGAAATAAAAAAATAAATAAATTTGTTGTTATTTTGTACACATCGATGCTTTCAATATATACCCGAATTTTAACAAAATTTATTTCTTTCTAATTATTTTCATACTGTTATACACTAAATGTATGAAGACTGAAAACAATTTTCAGCAACTAATACAAAAGAATGCAAATAGATATCGACATTTTCAAGGACTTAAAATGAAGATGAATTTGTTCCTCATTTGTATGCATTGATGCTTTCGATATATATTTGAATTTTAATAAAATTTATATCTTTCTTATCATTTCCATACTGTTGTTTATAAAGCAAATGTTTTTAAAGATTGAAAACAATTTTCAACTGTTGATTATATCGAGATAAAAAGAAAAGGAGACGCCTTGTTGCCTATTTGTATGCATCAACGCTTTCAATAAATACCCAAATTTTAATAAAATTTATACCTTTTCTTATTATTCCCATACTGTTGTATACCAAGCATGTATTTATAAGGACTGAAAAGAATTTTTAACAACTAATGCATAAAATGCAAATAGATATCGACATTTTCAAGAATTTAAAATGAAGATGAATTTGTTGCTGGTTTGTATGTCTTGATGCTTTCAATACATTTTTGAATTTTAATAAAATTTAAATCTTTCTTATTATTTTCAAATTGTTGTTACTAAGATTATGCTTATAAAGACTTAAAATAATTTTCCGCAACTAATACAAAAATGCAAATAAATATCGACATTTTCTAAGAACTTAAAATGAAGATGAATTTGTTGCTGGTTTGTATGCATTGATGCTTTCAATACATTTTCAAATTTTAATAAAATTTATACCTTTTCTAATTATTCCCATACTGTGTGTATACTAAGCATGTGTGTTATAAAGACTGAAAACAAGTTTCAACAACTAATACATAAAATGCAAATTGATATCGACATTTTCAAGGACTTAAAATGAAGATGAATTTGTTGTTGGTTTGTATGCATTGAAGCTTTCAATATATACCAGAATTTTAATAAAATTTATGCCTTTTCTTATTATTTTCAGATGGTTATTACTAAACATATGTTTAAAAAGACTGTAAACAATTTTCAACAACTAATACAAAAAATGCAAATAGATATCGGCACTTTCAAGGACTTTTATTCAAAATAAAACTTAACAGTCTAGATATTGGATTTTTTCTAATATATCAGAAACAAAGTTTTGTATTATTTCGGAAGAAAGAAAGAAAGCATTTGAATCAAATCCTAGTTTGAGGAGAGCTAGTTGGTTTGCTTTCTACAAACGGAGTCGTCTCCCTTTTCTTTGGAATGAAAGCTCTTCTGTAGATTACGCCTGCGAAAATCTTTCTGCTGAATAAAACATGACTGTTTCTTTAATCCTATGGTTTTCAGCAATGCCGAGCTTTGCGGAGTGTTGGAATTTAATACCTGAATTTATTTCCCCCGTCATTGTTGCATGCTGCTTACATACAATACTTTATACTTAGATGCCAGGTACTTAGACATCCGAAACGAAGCGCGAAAGCAAATTACTTCCCTTATTTCCTTCATTTTCTTACAGTGGAGGCCAAAATAAAAATGTTGATCGCACTTTGATAAAAAAAATAAGGCTTATTTGGAAAATTGTATTTCTTAAGATTATAAAATAAAAAAAATCGCAAAAACGATTGTTGTAGAAAGCGGGAAAATTTTAACTCTTAAAAAGGTTTCGTTTGGTTTATTGGCATATAGGCCATATTTGGCCATGCTGCACCAAAGACATAGGTTTAAAAAGGTCATTGAATATTTTGAATTATATTGACTTCAATTGATATTTCCTACAATTTTATTTCATCGCAAATGATTTTATTCACCCTTCCAACATAGGGAATGTAGAAATCTTTAATAGAAGAATCAAGAATCAATTTTTCAAGAATCTTCTTATATATGTTACGGTAAAAGTAATAAATCGGCGATAATATAAAATTTACCGTTGATTATACAAAATCACCACTGAATTTGGTAAATATGATAAATTATTTCATATTTGTCATATTTACCGTTAGTTTAAATTTATCATATTTACCAAATTCAGTGCTGATTATGTATAATCACCGGTAATTTTATATAATCACCAAATATATTACTTTTACTGTTACATTTATAAATAAAAATGAATGCTTGTCTGCATTTCTCTTATGCCTTCCTAAACTGTTCACCCGATTGCGATTAAACTTGGTCAGCTTATTGCTTACACATACGGGATGGTTATAGGGATAGTACAATTATCTAAAGTTTAAAAAAAGTTTCGAATCTTAACCACATCTATTTACTAAGGATTAATATCCAAATAACTTACCGAGGTGACAATGTATTCGGCAGAAATCTATATCTATACTTATAATAAAGCTCAATGTGTGTGTGTGTGTGTGTGTGTGTGTGTGTGTGTGTGTGTGTGTGTTGGAGCTCTACAGGCCAGACCGTTGGACCTAGAGCTACCAAATTTGGTATATGTATACCTTGGAGGTCGGGAATGAGCACCTCGTAGCCTTGTTTTCGAATTTTTTATAAGAATTTGAATTAATTAAAATTTAAGAGAAATTTCCACGTTTTTCCACTATAACTTCCGAAAATATTATCGCACAGACATGATTTTTACATCAACTTAAAGATTAAAAAATTAGCTTTCTAATGGTATCAGTATTTTAATGTATAACTTAAGCCTCTATTCTTAAGGAATTTTTAAAGAAATATTTTAACCATGTTTTTTTATCACGTGACTGGATAAAATAAAAGAAAACAATGACGGAAGTTCAAATAAAATAAAAAAAACCGATCATCACAAATTAAATGTAGCTTTCAGCACGTGACTGGTTTTAGTTTAGTTATATTAACGTTCCGTTTAAAACAACACGAGGGCTATTTTGGGACGGACCTCGTAATTTTGAACCACGGTCAGATGACGAGGACGACAGCTGAATTGGCACCCCTCTCTCCCCACCACGCCACACCAGCGGGAGGACGTTTGGCCGGACAGATTAAACGTGCAACAGACCCCCTCACACGGCGGTTCTTTCGTGGAATCGAGTCTCGAACCTGAAGCCCTCTGGTTTCGAAGCCGAGACTTTACCACCGGGCCATCGCGACCCCCCAGCACGTGACTGGATAAAATAAAATAAATATAAAATGTGATATTTTCTAAAGAAATAAATGCAAATAAATAATTACATTTTATGTAGCTTGAGTCAAACAATGCATTTATGAATAATCAGTTTCAGATTTCTTCATACTTTGCTCTGTGAGCCATATTTTACAAAATATTTTTATTAATATTTTAAATAAAAGTTGTTACATCAATCAGTCTTCTAAATCAATTAATAAAACTGACTTATTTATAAAATTAAAGAATATTACTAGCAAAACGCGTTCTTTTATAACTTTCCGTCCATCATCTTAAAGAAAATATTAATATCAGTCCAATCAATGCCCGAAATTATTTCAAGGCTAATGAATATGTGATTTAAGTGAAAATTTTAGAACGCATTACTCATATCTAACCAGCTGGTCACCAAAGGCGACTAGTGTTAATTAAAAGTTAACGGTAATATTTTGTAGTTATAGTATGCAAATGTGATGCAAGTCATTCTCAGAGGTAACAACTTTATTTCAGATTATGCAAGAAGTTTTGGGGAGACCAATCCTGAAAGTTTTAAGCTTGCACCATCTTAGTTTTCAAAAACTGTCTGTTCAACTGAATTAACGATTTTATGGTGTGAATGTATTTTCTATGTTGAATCAATTTTAAAAAAGAAACTATTTTAATCACGTTTTCTAAAAGTAAATTTGAGATTTCTGAATGAACATTAAACTAATCAAAAGATACAATATATAAATTATTTCAATACCATTCTGAAAGAGCGCCAGCTTCACAATTTTAAAAGAATACAGAAATCTAATATATATTAAAAAAGGATATTGTTTCGTATTTTATGCAGTATCGTACCGTTCATCCTATTTCGATAGAACATTGCCAAATTATTGATTGATTGCACTTGACATTATTTTTTCGTCGGCAGCAACGCGCCGGGTACCAGATATTTATAGATATAAAAAATAATAAATATCTGAAACCGGATACATCATCTAATTAAAAAACGAATCACGAGATGCAATAAATAAATCCTTTCATTAATGTTCCTGTATGGATCTTCGGTGAAAATCGGACGATGAAAATATCTAAAATCAAGCAGAAATCTGATTTCCAAAATTTCATAACTCTGCGAGTTTCATTGACAAAGGAGTAGTTGTTTTTCCCCCTTTTAAAAAGGTAGCATAGCAAAATTGTTTTACTAAATATAATTATTGGGATTGCTATTTTTTAAATATATATTAGTTAATTCAAACAACATACTAAGTAATTTTTACGGCATTTAAAGTATTTTTCAAACCAAAGAATTTGTCTAAAAATTAGCTATCGGACAATAATTAGAATTCTCGTACATTCATTTTAAAGACATTTCAAACTGCAGCCTTAATTCCTCTTAATTTTTTTCTTATTAAAGAGTATTTTTGATGATGGCAATCAGAATTTTTTGATTTGTAACAAAACGCACAAGAATATCTGGAATTAACTGAAACAACATACTATGTGCTTTTTTACGGCATTTAAAGTATTTTTCAAACCGAAAGCATACGTCCAAAAATTAGCTATCGGACAATAATTAGAATTCTCGTACATTCATTTTAAAGATATTTCAAACTGGAGCCTTAATTTCTCTTTTTTTTTCCTTTTAAAGAGTATTTTTGAAGATAACAATCAGAATATTTTGACAATTTTTTGATTTGTAGTAAAAAGCACGGTAGTTTCTGTCCCATTTGAGTTAGAATATCTGCAATATGTATTAATAACAAGTATATACAAGTATTAATACAAGCTACAATAAGTATTGACTTTCCGCTTTCATTTATTAGTTTGCCGACACAATCATAGAAAAATATTTTATTTCAAGTTTAAATTATTCGAGAAACGAATCAGTTTTTATCGGAATATGTTTTAAGAAAGTAATTTATTTCTGTTTTAAAATAACCTATTGTTTAAAATGTTTTCTCGCAAATCTTTTATTTAAAAGATAAAATATTATACCTATAAAGATATTTTCTTCGCTCTGGTATTATTTTAAAAGATATTTCTCTCTTAATTAAAAAAATAGATATCAATTTTGTTATTCCGCTCTTTTTTTTCCTTCCCACTATTGATATTCGAGAAATATGCACAGAAAATAACATCTATTGTTTCTTTGCATATTTACTCAGTTTTTATTTGAAACATCTATACTAATATATAAGTGTGAAAGTTTGGATGGATGGATGTTTGTTACTCAATCACGCCAGAACGGCTGAACAGAATTGAATGAAATTTAGCACAAAGATAGATTCGAGTCAGGAATAGAACATAGACTACTTGTTATTCCGGTTAATTCAGTGGTTAATTTTTTATTCATTAAAAACTAACTTTCACGCCAAAAATACGAGGGCTATTTTTTTTCAACCTCCGATGGGCTATAAATAAAAGACGGGTGAATATAAAAAAATGATTTTATTACCAAAAGTAATGCACAATAAAGGTTACTTCTCTACAAAGTCACCTTGACGATTAAGTCATTTGTCATATCTATCAACGAGCTTTGCAATACCCTCTTCATAAAATGGTGCAGCCAATGATTTGAAATGAGTTGTGACAGCTTTTTTGAGCTCCTCGTCAGTTTGGAGCCGCCGCCCCCCAAGCCACTTCTTCAGTTCAAAGAAAAGATGAAAGTCACTCGACTCTAGGTCGGGACTACATGGTGGGTGTTCTAAAATGTCCCATCGAAATTGCTCAAGGAGCCTTCTGTTACACGACTGCTGTGAGGACGGGCATTGTCATGGATCAGAACAATTCCAGACGTCATACCATACCATGCCTTTCGACACCATTCCCAAACAACATCATCACTCATGTTGTCTCCATACACTCGACTCATTCTTCGATGAATTTACGCTGCACTATTCCCTTCTGTCTGCAAAAAGCGAATAACGCTTCGCAATTCATACTTGGCGGTAGAATTAATAGAGACAGCCATGTTTATGTGACTGCAGCTGAACAAGAAATGGCATGTTGGAATTGCCAGTGACAGAGCATGTGGAGGGGGAGATGCGCAGTCGCCTACTGCGCACACCCGCCACCTGTCGCATACCTGACCTTCATAATGTACGATCGGAGGTTGAAAAAAAAAACCCATATGAGGCCAAATAACGCTAAAGATAAGTAAGACTCCAATTTTCTTTTCCCAACAGAATTGAGGCTCGATTTAGCAGAATTTCAACCGATTATTTCAAATGATTCTATTTAATTTCTTTGTGTTTAATGTATTTAAAATCAAAAGTAGTTAGTGAATCTATCTTTCAGATTCATCCTGAAATACTTTTAAATAAAAAGAAAACAAAAAAAGGAAATAAAAAAAATTCTAATCTGCATTGCGTAACCCCAACTGGCGTAGGAAAGTCAGACATGTGCGTCACGCTAACTAGCATTGAAAGTTCGCGCGTGATTGTTGACAATTGTGTTTTCATTTAAATTAAAGTTTAAAAATGATGTGTATAATATTGTTGTAGCTATCTCAATCTCGAACCATGAATAAAAGGGATTCGACCGGACTTGATTTGCTGTTTTGTTCTATTTTGGGTATACAATGTAAATAAATTGTTTTTACGTTAGTTGTGAATTTTTTATTTAATGGAATTTATGTTATATATTTTTCTTATATGCTGATACTTCTAAATATATTGCCTTTATGTTTAATTTTTTTTTTTTTGGTTTTATCATCATTCGATAGTTTTTCGTACCTATGCATCAAAGTTTCCACGCGAACAGAGTCACGGGTAATAGCTAGTTATTAATAAATAATAAAATGTCGTCCCTACTTAATAATTTTACTCAATTAAAAATTACTGTTTCGAAAAATCTAGAACAAAATTGATGAATAACTTGATTGAAACGATTTAGACTTTGTTTTGAACGTTTATTGTTTATTCGAATTTCGCAATGGGAGGGGGGGAGAGGGGGAAGCTCATAGACGAAGAAAGGAAAAATATCAGAAGCAGACGAATTTGATACAACAGAGAAGACAAGAAAAGTTTTGGATAAATTGGGGAGAAAAACAATTCTGTTTTTTTGGATCACGTGGACGTCTGTTTACCCACGTGTTCTTGAAAAACAGACTTGAATTCAATGATGAAGCATTTTTTAACCTAAAATCTAATCTTATTTCAAAACAACATATCTTCATCTAATGTGATAAACACGGTTTAATTTTTTTAACGTTTTCTTTAAAACTAATTGTTTCATTACAGATAAACAATTACCAATGTACAATTATCAAGCAAACATTTTCCAAATTAATTCCAATATATGTAATATTCGTAACAAATAAATGCTTCAATTTTGGAAACAAACCCATTCTATGGACATTTATGAAATGTACAAATCCATGAATCTGAAACTTTAAATATTTTTTAAGATTTTTTGCAGCATGAATTAAACAAATGAGCAACTATTATATATCTGTTAAAAATATTATTAATGGAGTAATCGTTATGAAGTACAAAATATACTGTTTTCACATACATATATGCATAAAGCAAACCTTAAGTTTAATGGCAGATAGCTAAAGGTTTATCACCATAAATCGTTGATTATGGTTAGAATTGGAAAGGTGCTTGTGAAGAACAAAATGTACTGTTTTCACATTCATATATGCAGAAAACAAACCTTAAGTTTAATGGAAGATAACTAAAGGATTGTCACCACATACCATTGATGATGGTTAGAATTGGAGTGGTGGTTAGAATTAGAGCAATATTTCTTCTTCGTATATAATCAAATCATAATTTGTCTGACGGGAGTAAAGAGCCGAGACGGTATAAATAAGATAATAATAATCATAAAACTAATTGGTTCATTACAGATAAACAATTACCAACGTAGGCCGGAATTCAAAGTAAAACAAAATGTTAGACCTCGATTATAATCCCAAATTGGATGCTAAGATTTAAGTAAACATTTAACAAACTAGGATCATTGTATGTAACATTCGCATCAAATAAATGCTTCAATTTTGGGAGCAAAACCACTCTATGAACATTTATGAATTGTACAAAGCCATGTATCTGAAATTTTAAATAACTTTTTTGGATATTTTGCAGCAGGGATTAAATAAAGGGACAGCTATTATACACTGAAGTGACAAAAGTCATGGGATGACTGTTAATATCGTTTCGGTCCTCCTTTTGCCCGGCGAAGTGCAACAACTCGACGTGTCATGGAGTCCACAAGTCGTTGGAAATCCTCTGCAGGAATATTGAGCCATGCTGTCTGTATAGACGTCCATAATTGTGAAAGTGTGGATGGTGCAGGAGTTTGGGCACGAACGGACCTTTCGATGATGTCCCATAAATGCTCGATGGGATTCATATCGGGCGATCTAGGTGGCCAGATCATGCACTGGAATCGTCCGGAATGTTCTTCAAACCAATCGCTAACAGTTCTGGCCCGGTGACATGGCGCATTGTCATCCATAAAAATCCCATCGTTGTGTGGGTACGTGAAGTCCATGAATGGCTGCAAGTGATCTGCAAGCAGCTGAACATAATCATTTCCAGTCAATGATCGGTTCAGTTGCACCAGAGGACCGAGTCCATGCCATGTAAAAACAGCCCACACCATTATGCCGCCACCACCAGTTTGAACAGTGCCTTGCTGACAGTTTGGTTCCATGGCTTCGTGGGGTCGGCGCCACACTCGAACTCTACCATCAGCTCGTAACAACTGAAATCGTGACTCATCTGACCACGCCACGGTTTTCCACTGGTCTAGGTACCAGTCGATATGCTCACGAGCCCAGGAGAGTCACTGCAGGCGATGTCGTGCTGTCAATAAAGGCACTCGAGTCGGTCTTCTGCTGTCATAGCCCAAGGAAGACAAATTTCGCCGCACAGTCCTATCGGACACGTCCCTCGTACGTCTCACATTGATTCCTGCAGTTATTTGACGAAGTGTTGCGTGTCTATTAACACTGACCATTCTACACAGACGTCGGCGGTCTCGGTTGTTAAGTGCAGGTGGTCGCCCACTGCGCTGTCCATGATGGGATGTGATGCCTGAAATTTCATGCTCTCGGCACACTCTTGATACTGTGGATCTCGGAATATTGAATTCACTAACGATATCCGCAATGGAATGACCCATGCGTCTAGCTCCAACTAACATTCCACGTTCAAAGTCTGTTAATTCTCGTCGTGCCGCCATAAATCACGAAAAACCTGTTCACATGAATAACTTGAACACAAATGAAAGCTCTGGAAAACGAACTGTGCCTTTATACTTTTTCGCTGCGATACTACTGCCATCTGTGTATTTGCATATTGCTACCCCATGACCTTTGTCACATCAGTGTATAACGGTTAAAAATGATTATTGCTTTTATTTTTTCTGTAAAAGGAGTATCAAATCAATTTTCTTAAATGAACGGTTAAAATAAATACATTACTGAGGATTTAAAGCTGGTACTTATTTTTCAAGCAATTATGTCTTTGATGATCAGCTAATCTACCCGTTTCCATCACTTAAAAAATTACAAAAATAATGATAATACAAAAAAACTGAACAAAAAAACTTTGAATATTTTGTATCTTATAACTGTTCAGTTATCCGACCCAAAATATTCAAAGTTGTAAATAGATATGAAAGCAAAATTTCAACAGTATTATTTTAATTTAGAATTTGTATAATAATTTAGCATCTTTAATGAGTTATTTTAAACAACCTAACACGATCACTGACACTACCCTTTCCTGATATCAGGACCATCTATCTAATTAGATGACTCCTTTTTTGCTATCGTTTAACTGTAGCAGAGAAGGTGTCATCTAATAACATAGATGGTTTGATACAATTATATATTATTTGTAACGCACAAGCGCGTCAGTGGCAGCGAATGTGTTAACTGTAGTAGAGAAGGTGTCATCTAATAACATAGATGATTTGGTACTAGATAAGAAAGGAATCTAGGAGTTATCTCGTCGTTGGCAGTCAGTTGTTAATATAACCATTGAATATAATCCAGTAAAATTTTTATCATGGAATTGTCGTGTTCTTATATTCTTGTAGTTCATAAAATAGTACAGCTAAAGCAGAAATAGTGATTTTACATTTGATAGTAATGAAATGGAACGAAGGAAAACGCTTAACTCATTCTTAATTTCCACGAATCAAACTCTGCCATAATTGTTCGGTGCCGCTTTTGTTGCTTTATAAAAGACAGAATGTTTGCAATGCAAGTTGAAAATATTGGAACTTGAAATATTTGGAAAATATAGTTAGGAGTTCAGGTCTTGTGTCTTGCGTGACAACCGAAATGTTGGAAATACTTGGCTGCAATTGCAATAATATCTTCATATTCTTCGAGCTGCCAAGTGTGCTCACATAAAAATGTACTTATGTAAATGGCTTTATTAAAAACTTTATAAATATCTTTACAATATATCGAAAAAAAATATATGCTAAGTTATAATAGAATTTTAGTATAGTAATTTTTTGTAAGCAGGAATCCTCCTGCATAGCAACGCTTTAATTGTATACATATATTCTCAAACTTCGTGACAACTTGTGTGTGTGTGCGTGTGTTTTATTTTTCTAGAATGGTTTTTTATTTTAGATTTTTTTTAATAATTTATCAAAACCAGTTTTTTTTTTCGCTGTGGATTCCTGCTCATGTGAGAATTGACGGGAATGAAAGCGCTGATGCCATCGCCAAAGCCTCATGTAAGTTGGATCCACCAAATTCTGTCACCACAGAAGATGTGAACGCAGTAGCAAAACGCAGACATTTTAAGCAAACTTTCAAAAAGCCCTCCGTTCCGTATCTCAATTGCCACAGACACCTTTCTTCAATCATTGCAAAACTCCAACCGGGCCACTTTAAAGACATGAAAATAGCACCAGAGAATACTAGGTCCTACTCTATTGGCAAGCATTGCCCTTCAACTCAATGAAGCCCAGAACACATTTTCAACTGCCCTGCCTGTCAACTGATGTTCTGTACAGCCTTCAGGCTACGAGGCTCGCTGAGCTAGTCCAAAAGACTTTTGAACACATTTGAATTTTTTATTATGTATAGAAAAAGACAACAACAACCAGTTTTTTTTATTTTCTAAAAATGATTTAACAATAAGATTTTTTAATACAACTTTAAGATATTGCTATGGGATAATTGCAGTCCTTAATATAAACAGTACGAAAATAGATAGCCAAAAATGTATGCCATTTCGTAAAAATATATGATCATTGTCCCTAATCTCCTCTCAAAATACAAGCATTCATTTTATTTTCGAAAATGTTTCTTATAAATTATTAACAGGGGAACTGAGGAAGAGCTTTTCTGCACCAAAAAGCTCCGATTATATTTTTATTTTACTAATGCATAGAAAAATAACATGCAAAAGAAATTAACACCATAGAGAAAAAGTAAAAAGTTTTCTTTTGCAATTCTCAATATAAACTATATGAAATTAGATAGTCAAAAATGAATGGCATTTCGTAAAAATACGTGATCATTGTACCTAATCTCTCCCCAAATGCAAACATTCATTTTATTTCCGAAAACGTTTCATATAGAGTATTGACAACGGAAGAGAGGAAGATCTTTTCTACACCAAAAATGCTCCGATTATGTTTTTATTTTAATAATGTATGGAAAAATAACATATAAAGAAAAATTAATGCCGCTGAGAAAGAGTAAAAGGATTCTTTTGTTGTCACTAGCATTGGTAACAAAGCTTTCGCATCATTAAACAGAAGAAATAATTTATATTTAAGAGTGGAAACTTAAATATAAATTATTACTTCTGTTTAATGATGTGAAAGTTATTATACTTTAGAGTGGAAACTTTCATGAACGCGCAGTTCTTTTGACTATATTTGATTTATATTGAATGCATAAGCCATTTTTGTATTGTCGCCATATAGCAAAAGTTATTTGTATATCAATTACTAAGTAATAAATATAAGGAAATTGTAAGGATAAGACCATCCTTTTTATTTTCTTGATTTTATCTGTTACAAATAATTGTCTTTCGATTGACAAATGGATCTCTCTTTGTTTCATAGATTAATGCAAAATATTGAGTTATCAACTGTTACAAGAAAATATAAAAATGAACTGGAGAAATGACCCTGTATTCATATGATAACATTTCAAAGTTATAATTTGATTAGTCGGAAACTGGCCCGTTGTTGCCACCAAAGGAAATAATAAGTGCAACCAATCAATAATTTGGCAATGTTTTATCAAAATAGGATGAATGGTACGACAGTATATAAAACACACAAATATTCATTTTTATATAATAGATTTGTCTGTTCTTTTAGAACTGAAAAACTTCGATAGTTGGTAAATTTTTTGGCGATTAATCTTTGACTCACAGTTAATAGTATCCGAAAATCGAATTTGTGTTTTAGAAGCTCTCTTCACAACTGAATCAAAAATGTTACACAGAACTACATCCCCCCCCAGCTAGTAAATAATATTTATAACCTTTTATTTTTGCATTCATACTGTACATTACAATGTTCATTCGTCCAGTTTTATTGTACTCAAGATATTTTTCATTCTAGCATTTACCCTTTCTTGTTATGTTGTATTTAAATGTATATTGTGCCGGCGTCCTGGCACAGGGGTAGCGTGTCTTCCCCGTGATCTGGGCGTCCCGGTTCGGGCATGGTTGTGAATGTGCCCCCCCCCCCTGTAAAAAGGGGTTGTGCAAGCGAATGTGTGTGTGTCACCTTCATTTGAGCTACAAGTCAGACTTCTGCCCTCTGGGTTCTCAGGGGTCTTTACCCTCAGAAGTTACTGCACCCCCTTTCCGTGGAAACACGGACACGACAAAAAAATTAAGTATTTTGTCATTTGTCTGTATCTTTCCTATTAATTGTTGTGTATTTTTTTTTTGTTTAATGTAGTCCTCCTACATCTATACCAAACCGGAAAGGGGTCACATGAGCTCTAGAAATGGTGGTGGGGTGAGGTGTTAAAGTGTTACACAGAATTACACATGTAGCCTTAAAATCATGTACCAAATATAATTTATTTAGGTATAGATTTTTTTAGTTATTATGCTTACATGTTTCTTAAATTATAAGTCGATAGTTGGTGAACACTTTTTGGATTTGGTTCAAAGTTTAAAAGATATCTTTACTATAGTTGTTAAATATGCGCAGCGAAATTTATCTGTCTAGCTGCCTTCGTTTTGTAGTTGTCATGTTAAGTTATATGCGGAAGCAGGATTGTCAGATTCCCTCTGAAAGGATTTTAAGTAAACTTTGACAGAAATGTACATATTTGGTGTACAAATCTTGTTCTAAATTTCATCCATTTAACTCCGGATTGACAGAAATAACTCCAAAATTATATATTTCGACCTCGGGTAGATCTAAAATATAGAGATTCCTCAAAACCTCGAGTTCAAAGATTACAGTGTTTTCTCTATACTCTAAAGCAGAGGTCCCCGACCTTTTTTGAACCAATGCCCCCTTTTCTAGTGAATATTTCAATACCAAAAAAGCGTACATAATACATGGGGAAAACAAGAATTAAATAAAAAAAATTACTAATATATATAATATTGTTGGAATTGAAATGCTACGGAATTTTTTCTTTATTTAAAAAATATGAATAAACGTTTTAGCTTATCTGTTGTAAGGACAGACAGGGGTTTTGATGATACGAAGTAATCCACATTAAACTATTGCTTTCTAAATTAATAAATTGACAGTTTCAGAGAACAATCAAAACGCATACTTAATTATATTAAAAAGTATTTTTATGAAAATTTAAAGACATCCAATTTCTAATTTAACTAATCAGAAGGCTGAATTTGATGCATTTTAGGGAGCTTGTTAATATCTGGCTTGATTTTACATAAAAACAATCGCAAGTCGCCGCGTTCAGTAATATGGAGACGATTTCTCTTTTTCGTTACCAATGTTGCTACAGCACTAAATCCACGTTCTGCTAAATATGAAGATGGGAATGCTATCAGAAATCGTTGAACAATCGACCCTAATCCTAAATACAGTTGCGAAATCAACTTCTTCCACCAAAATTTTTGGTAGCCATTCTTGAATTTTATTTTTAATTCCTCATTAGTCGTCAGTTCCTCTTCTAACTTAGATGATCCTGCTGTGTTGACATTGGAAAAAAAGATCGAAAATCCAGTCTGATATGCCCATGTTTAAAATGCCCTGGAATTGCTCCTTGAAGTCATTGTAGACTATAATTGGTTAATTTTCTCTCGCCCCTCAGTGCCATGTCAACGCCCCCTAATTTTCTCTGGTTCTTTTACCGCCCCCTGAAAACATCAAATGCCCACAAGGGAGCGTTATCGCCCACGTTGGGAACCTATGCTCTAAAGTAAAAATCCACGAAAGCCTGAACTGAACTGCTTTTTTTATTTTGACTTTTAGTTGTCATTAGTGTTGACGCTTTTGATTGATGACTTTACAGATATCCGAGTTCACTCGACAAATTTATACTTTATTTCACATTGCATGAAAAGGAAGTAATTACGGCAAAATTGAACATTTTAAAGTGAAAAGAAAACAAAAATACAGGAAAACCACAAGTGATGCGATACCCTTTACTTGTTTTTCGTTTCCTTCGTATTTAAATATAACTTGAGCCTGTCCATTATTAATCGTGTGTGGAAGTATACTCGTGTAGAAGTAACAGAAATTACGCAAATATCTCAAGTGCTCAATAGACTTTTAGATGAAAAAGTACAGCATATTTCGAAGAGGAAAGATGATGTATAGTTAAAAGTAGGAAAAAAAAACCTTGTTAAGTGTTTCAAGCGATATCAAGTCTTGAACTTCTGAATAAGTCAAAGGATTATTAATCCTTTAAATAGGAATATATTCAGAAATACTGCAGGGATAACCTAGTTGGTAAGGACTTTGTATTCGCATCCCTTAGGCTGGTTGCACACACAGCACTTTTTTCTGATTGCTTATTTCATCGATGCCGACATAACAACCGTAGTGTATTGAATTATACGAAAGCTTACACACTTGGCGGATAAATAGTTCTCGTATAATTCAATACACTACTGTTGTTGTGTCGGCATCAGTGAAATAAGCGATCAGAAAAAAGCGCTGTGTGTGCAACCAGCCTTAGGTTGTGAATTTGAATCCTGCCGACCAAAAACTCCCCGCGTGTCTTGGTGGCTGACGCACGTATAGATCTGTCATGGCCACGAAGTCCTGCAGGTCGAGACATTACCACTGTAGGTATTGGTCCAGTGGTGATCGTTCTCTGATTCTGGTCTAAATTACGATCAGTGGATGAGTGAATGAAATGCTTGAAATTATTATTAATCCTTTAAATAGAAATATATGCTGCAGTACTGGCGGGATATCCTGATTGGTAATGCATTGAATTCGCATTCCTTGTAAGTTTGAATCCTGGTGGCCAAAGATACCCCGTGTGTGTTGGTGGCTGGAGCACGAATAGATCTATGGTGGCCACGTAATCCTCCTTACATTAATATAAATATATATTGAGTAAAAACAGTAATTCATCAAGTGATTTTTGTTCAACTTCAGAGGAAATTTACATAATCAGTAACCATCTCTGTGCTTATCTTTTTAATGCAAATCAGCATGAAATTGCTCTATGAATATTTTGGCCTTGTCCTATAGAAGTATTTGTCTTGCACTTCAAAACTGAAAGATTTAAGTGAAAAACTAATTTTAACAAGACCCCTTTAACATCGTTAGCGATCTCACAAGTAGCAATGAAATTCTCCAAATCACAATCAGTCACAAAAATTAAAATGCACAAGTGCTGGGTAATGTGTGTTATGGTGAAAGAGAATTTTTGAAACCCTATCTTAAATTCATCTTAGCATTCAAAAAGTGGCTGCTGAAAAAAAAAATTGAAGTCAATTTTTTTATTGACGCATTATAAACCCCACTCGGTTTAGGCAAGCTACTTTGTCCTTTCTACAATCGCCTCTTTGACCATTAATAAGATCCTAAAAAATCCTGAAGAATACATTAACACCTTAATCAACGCAATCCGCTCTTTATTTTTTTCTTCATCCCCAAGCAAATATTCCGCCTCCAAAAAATTTTCTTCATTATCATTTGTGTGCATGGCTCTTCCCAGATTCTTTCCTTTTTCACTCCTATTGTTATATCAGTGTCTTAAGTTACTTGGAATTTTTTTAATGCAAATAATCGCAACTCCCCCCTCTTTTTTTATTACTTTCTCCTCCTCATCTCCCTCATTCCTTTTCCTAAAAAAGTAAGAGCCTTATATGCAAATGAAATCGGATGAGGCGAAAAAAAAATTTACTTCCCTGTTTGTTTTTATTCCTTCGATGATTTAATTATTTCTCCGGTCGAAAGATTCTGGAGCCAAATTCTTTTGTCCTAGTAAGGATTAATTGAAATTGTCGCCACGGAGTTGAGGATAATTTTGAAATTTTTCTTTCCAACCCATCCCCCCCCCCCCTCTTTTTGATCGCAGTAAATAAGATTTGTGAGGGCTGATCGAGTGTCTTTCGATTAAGATCCGTCACATGGAGGAAGCGAGAAGTGCATTTAATCATTAAGAAAGACAAGAGTTCATTTGCAAAAAGTAATTTCAATTTTGGAGCGCGATATTACAGAAAAGCCCAGAAGCCTTCTTTTGAAGACCATCTTTGAAGAAAAGATCAGCCCCGGAAATCGATTTGAAAAACCCTATCTTGGTTGCTGTTGAGAATGGGAAAAAGGTTGCATTAAAATGAATAAACAGCAGGAACCTTGCTCAAGAATGGTGCAGCATTCTTCCTTTGCATTCAACCAATCTAAACTAATCAGATTGCCGAGGAGAAACTTTTGAATTTACATTTGAACCTAAAAAGCTATTGCTTCATCGCTGTTAAGAATTAGAAGAAGGTTGCATTAAAATGAATAAACAGCAGGGATCTTACTCAAAATAGGAGCAGTATTCAACTAATCTAAACTATTCAGACTGCAGAGGAGAAACTTGTGAATTTACATTCGAACCTAAAGAGCTATTGCTTCATCACTGTTAAGAATGAGAAGGTTGCATTAAAATGAATAAACAGCAGGCACCTTGCTCAAGTATGGAGCAGCATTCTTCCTTCGCTTTCAACCAATCTAAACTATCAGATTTCCGAGGAGAAACTTTTGAATTTACATTTGAACCTAAAGAGCTATTGCTTCATCGTTGTTGAGAATGGGGAAAAGGTTGCATTAAAATGAATAAACAGCAGGAAACTTGCTCAAGAATGGAGCAGCATTCTTCCTTTGCATTCAACTAATCTAAACTAACCAGATTGCCGAGGAGAAACTTTCAAATTTATATTTGAACCTAAAAATGTCCATTACGTCTTAAACAGGAATGAAGAAGAAAATTTACTGTTTTTACACGCATATAAACAGAAAACAAACCTTAAGATCAATGGAAGGAGAACTAAAGGATTGTCGGCACGTAATGTTGATGATGGTTAGAATTCGAGTGGTGATTATGAAGCATAAAATGTACTGTTTTCACGTACATATAACTAGAAAACAAATCTTAATATTAATGGAAGGAGAACTACCATTAATATTAAGGTCCACTCCACAATATACAGGACATTATATTCTACATATAAGCTGAAATATATATATAAGTAGAAAGCAAGCCTTACGATTGATGGAAGGAAAGCTAATCGACTGTCACCATGCACAGTTGATTTAAAGTTTTGAGTGGTGGTTATGAAGAACAAAATGCTCTGTTTTCCCATACATATATACAAAAAACAAACCTGAAGTTTAATAGAAGAGAGCTATGAAAGGATTGCTACCACATACCGTTGATGGTGGTTAGAATTGGAGCAATATTTCTTCTTTGTACACAATCAGGTCATAATTTGTTTGACTGGAATAAGAAGTAAGGGAATAAGACGAGGTGGTTTAAATAAGATCATAGCTACCGGTATACCATCCATAAAGGAAGTAGCAATCCAAAAGAATCCTAAAACGATATAGGTTTTAATGCCCAAAAATGTCAAGAATGCATCTGTACGTACGACTGTACTGGAATTAAAAATGCACTGTCATCCACCTGATTTGTCGATTTTCCTACCAAAACTGAAAGAAAAACTTATGTCATAGTTCATTCCAGGATTTTTACTTCCAACGATCGAAGTTCATTCAACCATGACATAGCTAGTCGAGCTCCACTGTGACACACATTAGGAACGCTTGGCCAAACACAGACCACGTCATCAAAGTTCAGATCAAATGAGAAAGTTTTGCAGTACTCGTGTTCAAAGAAAATCAAAACTAAAAGTCAACTAATACCAAAAGTGTATGAATGTATGGCTAATAGCCTGGTAGAAAATTAAGCGTATTACCACACTGTTGGCACTGTGAAATGGGCATTCACATCAGAGGGGGGTATGTTCAGGCATCGTTTATAACCCTTAACGACATACCTTTTAGCTTAATCAGAGGCCTAAGTATCGCATATAGAGATGGCGGTGGGTTGGCCACCCCCCCCCCCCTCCCTATCAGAACCATGTTTAAGGTGCACGAGCCATTGCCATTCGAATAAAAAGATTTACCTAATGCACTGTGTCCAAGTGGTAGTATCAAGTACTTGCGCTAAAAGACAAAACAAATAAGAGCAACACATATATTGCATTAATAGAACTTGAATACATAAAAAAAAAATGTCTTCAGTTGTTTGCCTGCCAGTGTGTTGCCGTAAGTTCTACATTACTCCTCTTCCACATGATTCTATGTCAGACAGCGGGTGAGGATCAATAACGCACTCAGGAAGTATTCGGCATTTACCCACAAATAGCAATACAATTAAGTACATGTACATTTTAAAATAACTTTCCACCTAAAAAGGCATTTTCTATTTTAAAGTATATGTATACAGAGATGTGTTTGAAGGTTCGGAAACAGTGTCTTTGATAATAATCATATTTTTGAAGACCAAGAACTGGAATCATTATGTTTAAGGTGCACAATCCATTGCTATTCAAATAAAAATATTTGCCTAACGCACTGTGTGAGAGTTGTAATATCAAGTACTTTTATTTCTTGCGCTAAAAGACAAAGCAAATAAGAGCAACACATAAATTGCGTTAATAGAACTTGAATACATTAAAAAGAATGTCTTCAGTTGTTTGCCTGCCAGCGTGTTGCCGTAAGTTCTACATTACTCCTCTTCCACATGATTCTATGTCAGACAGCGGATGGGGATCAATTACGCACTCAGGAAGTCTTTAGCATTTACTCACAAATGGCATTAATACAATTAAGTACATGTAACATCCAAAGCGAAAAGTATTTTTGGAAGCGTACTGTACGGGTTTTAAAGAATCCGACTTCAAAGGAATTTTTTTGAAAAAAAAAAAAAAAAAGGATTGTTTAAAAACTATGTTTAGTTTTTAGATGTATTGTCAATCATAAACACTATAAGCATAAAAAATATTTAAAAATATAATATATTTTGAGAAATAGGAATATTTGTAGTAAATTTTAATGAATTTTTACCAAAACGGTTAACACTCTACCCAAAATTTTTATGCAATCTTGTTTTTCATTGTACACAAGTTATAGAATATAATGATGAATCAAATGAGCAAAAATCTGAGAAAAATATTGAGATTTAAAGAAGTTATGAGTTAAAATATACGTATACATGCATTTTTTCCATAAATTCACACCTTAATTTTACTAAAAAATATCTATAAACGGAAAAGTATTTTCTCAATAATAAAATTTTTTTATTCATTTCATTGCCCATATATTTATAACACACGCTGAAATTTTTATGTAAATACTTTTATTAGTTTTTGAGATATCGTGTTAACTGTGGAGAATTTTTTCGAAAATTAAAATTTTGAGAAAATTGAAGTTAAGACAAATTTTACTTATGAAAAATATGATTTGTTTAAAATTTACCTGAATGATAGGTACACCTTCCTTTTCCTAGAAAAGATAAACTGTTTTGCAAAGAAGAAAGTCTGAACTACAAGAAATAATAATAATTTGCCAATGTGGTTTATAGATAATGTTTTTACCATAGTCGGATACCTTAGTTTTAGAATGTTATAATTGATTGAAGTATAAAAGGAATTTTTAAAGGCTTTTTAAAAATAATTTTTTACCAAAAAAGGCATTTTCTATTTTAATGAAACCCTTGAATTTATTTCTCATCTTTTACAAATAATTATTTACTATTTCTTTAACCTTCCAGCGGGCGCGCGTATGTGAGAGATACACTAGAGATGAATTTCGTTTTATAATTTTAGATCTGGTTGCACTGGGAACAACTGTCCATGGCTGTTTGTCCCCCTCCCTTTGACTTACTTTCAGTTGTCATCGTAAGTTTGTGGCGTCAATAGGTCTCTGCTGATCAGATATTTGTATTTTGGAGATATGCGCAACCGTTCATGTAAGTTTTTGTCATATCTGATTTTGTATGATTTTACAAATAAATCCGCATTGTTTTAGACTGGCGACAGCTGGCAAATACACTTACGAAGGAAAATGTTGAAAAAGCCCCTACATCTTTAAAAAGTGAGCTAAAATGAAAGGTGCTAAAGAGAAAAGGTATTGAAGAATTGGAGTATGCGATGTCAGGGAAAAAGCCCTGCCAAAAAGAAAAGTGGACTAGAATCACGAGGTTCAGTTGGGAGATTTGACAGTAATTTATATGTTTGGAGCACACTAAACACATTTGCTCAAATTGCAACGCTGCAATGAAATAACAATGAAACTATTTTCTTCCTTTTCATATCTAACTTTCAATTACTTTTTTCTTTTTATACATAAATTCTGTATTTTTACACTTCTATATTTTCTATGCAAGTTGTTCTGTTAAAATATAGACAATTTCATTTATATTATTTTCAAATCAATTCAGTTAACCTATTGTCATTTTATATTGCTATTTCAATCTATGTTTATATTGTTTCTGCTTCTTTTTAAGTTAAAAATGTTTAAAGTAAGTGTAGTTATTAATCCTAAGCTATTTAAAACATAATTTTAATAGTTACGCTTTGGAAAATTTACAATTTACTATAGCGTATGTGGGAAATACGCGTGACCTTTCATATTGGTACGACGGCCGCGCCCGCTGGAAGGTTAAGAATAAATTTACAGCGATGTGTTTCAAGGTTTGAAAACAGTCTTTGATAATAAACAGTTTTTTGAAGACCAAGAACTGGAACCATTATTCGCAGACACACTATGTTAATTACTTAAAAAATTATTGGAAACAGTAAATATTTAAGAATTTGACGATCTTGGATTGCAAGTCAGGGTAGATAATTTGCATCTTCTTTTATCCGAAAAGGCAACTGTTGACCTTTTGATACCAAACGTTCCCACTCTGATTTAATGTGAAATTTTGGAAAGCAAATGCCACTTTATGTGTCATCCTCATCATCTGACCACGATTCAGAACTGTGTGGTTCATCCAAAAACATTCCTTGTGTTGTTTCAAAATAGCCTTTAAACTAACCAAACTAAATATTGAAAATCAAACCACTCTAGCTTCCTAATTACTGAGAAAAAGTTTTGGAAGTCTTTAAAGATGTGACTGATAGTTATAAGTTTTGTGAAGTATAACTTAGCGAGTAAAAGAATAATTCGGTCGATTGAGATAAAAGATAATATATTATATGCAATGAGATTTAGCAATAAAATAAGATTGTAACTAACAACCATTTAACGAATTTATTCTATACTTTCATGATTCCATTCTCGATACTAATTTGTCTTTTATATTGTCATATTGTCTTATCATATTGGCATTGGTATTACCATATTGCCTTATCATATTGTCATTGATCTTACCATATTGTCTTATCATATTGGCATTGGTATTACCATATTGCCTTATCATATTGTCATTGATCTTACCATATTGTCTTATCATATCTGTTTAAATTATTCAATTTAAACGATATGATAAGTTAAGGATAATTTTAGGTAAATTGTTTTTAAACCTCTAAAGAACCATAATTAAAATTTGATTGCAATTGGTGCTGGTCATCTTGACTTTTGCTATTTTAATTGTTCACCATCACAACAAAATATATTTGAAATGCAGTAGTTTGACAATTGCTTTATCAGCAGATCTTTTCCATCACAAGATTTACTTTTTTGCTAGAAATTGTCAATTACTTTTAGTTCTATAAAAAGAAAACAGTTTTTTCTTCACTTGACTCTTGGAAAAGACTTTAGCAAGAACAGGATAAAAATCACTTGTGTCGTTCTAGGATAAGACTGATAAAAACTGGGAGCCTTTTTCCAAGTTAACGATTTTTGAGAAAGCTCTATTCCGGATTTAAATTATTATGTACGGAAAATGATGGGTTACAACAAAAAAAGAGTTGAGTATTTGTTAAAATTGCATCCATTGTTGGAACAACTTTTTCCAAGTGCTTAAATGCTAATATGTATAATAACACTGCATATTCATGCATCAGATGATTCCATAAGCCTATTAGTTGTTGTGGAATTTTTTCAGTTTTATCAGAAAAATTTAATCTTAAAAATCCTTATAAAGTGTATATGCAGGAGAAAGTTCTCTAATACATAACCCATTGATTGTTAAGGATTTTTTATTAGATTCTGCTGAGAGAAAGATCTTTAAGATAAGAGAATTAAAAGATAAAAGAAATTCCGTCTTCAAAATCGCAAAGAGTATATTCAGAATAAAAAATTCTACATTGGGTAAGGTCTCCATTATTAAAAATCTTGCATCA
>JAPMOQ010006205.1:438390-451291 GCA_026543055.1 Argiope trifasciata
CACCAGATCTTTCTCCAATCGAGCACGTATGGGACATCATTGGACGACAACTCCAGCGTCATCCACAACCAGCATTAACCGTCCCTGCATTGACCACCCAAGTGCAACAGGCATGGAACTCCATCTCACATACTGATATCCGACACCTGTACGACACAATGCATGCACGTTTGCATGCTTGCATTCAAAATTCTGGCAGTTACACCGGTTACTAATGTACCAACATTTCACATTTGAAATGGCTCTACCTGTGATCTTGAAACTTTAATCAATTATATACGTTACCTAGAAAAATGTATTCCTAAAATTTCATTACTGTACAATAATTTTTTCTTGACGTTGGGATTTTTTTTCCATCAGTGTAGATAAGCACTGAAATTTTTATGTAAATACCTCGATTAATTTTTGGATATCATGTTAACGGCAGATATTTTTTGTGAAAATTAAAATTTTGAGAAAATTGAAGCTAAAGATAAATTTTTGTTGAAAAATATGTGACCCTGTTTGATAGATCAGACCTTCCTTTTCTTAGAAAAGATAAACTATTTTGGGAAGAGAAAAGTCTGAACTATAAGAAATAATAAGAAATTTTTTTTAAAAATCGCCAATTTGGTCAATAATAAGTGTTTTTAACATAGTCGGATACCTTAAATGAGGCAAAAATGAGTTTTCTTTCAATTTTTTTTAATAAAAAATTATATGCAGTTTCGTCTCATTTATTTTTCGTTTTATAACCATGTCTCTCAAAAGAGTTCAACGATTCCTTCCATTCTTTATTCACGAAATAAGAAAAGGAGACACGAATCTAAAGAACGAAGAAAATAATAAAATAGTTCTCAGACATCGATCATTTATCAGTAGATAATTCAATGTTCACTTTGAGATTGAACTGACAAGGCTTCTAGACATATGACGCACCGACCTACTTACAGTCGTGAGATTTCTGAAAAAAAAAATTATTTTTCAAATAATGAGAAATTTTTAGTGGTGATTTTCGAATTTTCAAAATGCGGTTGAAAAAAAAAATTCGGTGTCAAATTTATTCACGGTTTATCAGATAAATTGCAAGCATGGTTGCATAAAATGTTTCTAGAGATTTAAAATTGATTCTATATTGAATTTTAGCACAGATGTACGAGCAGCGTCTTCAGTATGATTCTACAGTCTTGGGGATATCTTAAATGACAAATAATGCACATTGAAGAATTTCATTTTTACTTTTTCACTTTCGAAGTATAAAAGAAATATTGTAATCATCAAAATATTCGAACTCGAGATTTTGACGAATCTCCTAGTTTCAAACCTCCCTGAGTTCGAAAAACCCATTTTTGGTATGATATTTGTCTGTGAACTCAATAAAACGAAAGCACTTTCAGCTAAATTTGGTACATGGACTTACTATCAAATTCGTTGATTCCTGTCAAATTTTGAGCGGAATACAATAATAGGAAGTCTGTTTGTCCGATTGTTCAAATACAACTGAATTCGATAAATCCAAAAGGCAGGTATCTAGGTTAAATAAAATTTTGTCCATAAATTTAGCATCAAAAGTATAGATACTTGTTTAAATCACATCTGTTAAATCATTCACCATCTGTAGGTCTGTATTTTTGCACACATGCAAATGCAATAAGTCATAAACAGAATGACTGGAAATCAATGAAATACTGTTTTATCTAAAAACGTAGTTCCGTGTCAAATTTTGATCTTTCTCCATCGGCATAAAGAGGTTCAAAATATGCATTCCAACGATAGATTCAGTAAAAATGCTAGATTCACGCCAAATATCTGTATTTCATAACCTTTGTTCGCTCTTGTTGTACAAGGAATTTTCGGCTTAAATCAGAAATGCATATATCTAGGTAAATAACATTTGGTACATAGATTTAGCATATAAAATGTAAATACTTGCTTAAATCAAATCTGTTAAATGATTTACCTTCTGTGGATCTGTGCTTTTGCATGCATGTAAACGCAATAAGTCATAAACGGAATGACTGGAAATCAATGCAATATCTTGTCGCTAAAACAGTAGTTCCGTGTCAAATTTTGATCTTACTCCATCGGCATGAAGAGGTTCAAGATATGCATTCCAACGATAGATTCAGTAAAAATGCTAGATTCACGCCAAATATCTGTATTTCATAACCTTTGTTCGCTATTGCTGTGCAAGGAATATTTGGCATTATCCAAGGTCCATAATTTATGCATGGGGGGGGGGAAGTTAAGAGCTTAATGGAGGCGTTTACGAGAAAGTTTCCGGGCGACTAGCTAGATTATGTGATATGCAAATCATAAAAGCAAAAGAGGAAGGTCATGAAAGGTGACACGTGGTCACTAGCGCAAAAGGTGAAAGCTTTCGGGAGCTTTTTGTGACGAATAAAATAAAAGAAACGGATACATCAGATACAGTGTACAGCACGTGTTAAATGGAATACATATTCACAACACAATTCAAAGCAGCTGCGTGATTAGCATAGCAAATCGACGCAGCATGACAGATGTTAAATTTTGAAACAACTATGTGTCCGAAGCTTGCTCAGCTGCTTATCTTATTATTGTTGTAATTGTGTTGTTATAATATTATAAATGTGTGTTCCATAACACTCGAGTTTCGCATTTTAATTATTGCGGCCTTTTTTTTTTCCTTCCGCATAACGCAACAGCAAAAAGCTTCCAGTAGCTGTCTTACTTTCCGTTTGTAACTCTACGTCCATGTCCCAAATTATAAAAGTGAGTTATTTATATATGCATGTGCAATCCTTAAAGTTTGTGTCAGGATTTTAAACGACCCTGTATATCATATGAAAGTTATCATAAGAAAATATTTTTCAGACATTTAATTTATAGCATCTCATTCTGTGCTCTGTAAGGGTCATAGTGAGCAACTGTCAGGCCTTGGATTTGGGTTTAGAGGTTTCCTGTGCTTAATTCCGCTTCCAAAAATGATCTGACGAATGCGTGGGCAAAGTGCAAATTAAATCGGGGATCAAATATCCTATTGTGGAGCTGAAATTGGAGCTGAATAGATTGACTTGGTTATTCTCGTCAGCAGTCCGTGGTTCAGAATTACATGGTACGTCTCTTAGAACTCTGAAATAAGTTTACTTTGAAATAGGTAACTCTAAAATATGTGCTTTCTTTGAATTAAAAAACAGATTTCGTGTTGTATTAAAGTAAAATATTAATGTGTCTAAAATAAGTTAACCCAATTAACCTTTAAAGAAAATCCAAGAAATGCATATTATAATTGCTTTCTTTGATTAATGACCATTCATTGTTGGAATTTCGGCAAAAAATGTAACAAAACACATGAAAAGGAAGATGCAAAAACAAAATGGTTATTCGAAATTATAACGATTTGAAAATTTTTGATGGAAGTGAAAAGTCTTATTAATTGAATTCTAATCTATCATCCTCGAATTGAATGTATGATTTTTTTACATCGTTTATGTATTATGTGCAACGTTTTCGTAGATGTTTATAAGCCTTACCACAAACATCTCAGAACAACTATTTCTGCACCTACTTAAGTGAAACTCCACGTATTACTAATCCGTTTCAACCTACAAACTTCAACAGCAGAATATGATTGCAAATAGCATGTTCAGTATTTAATCACGTCATAAAAATCTCTGGACTAAGTAGTTATAAGACATTACTTAGAGAAAGTTAGACAAATACATCATATGTTTCTGATTTGTGATTCCAAACCATAAGCTGTCTCGGGTATTATTATCACTAAGCCTTAACGAAATCATACACAGATGTTGAAGACTATTTTCTTTCTCTGAATAATCACCTAATGTGAAAAGGCTTAAGGCAGCTGGCTTACCCTAAGGCTCCAAAAAGATTATGCAATTTTTATAGAAATGTTTCCACCGTGGGTGTTATATGACAGCTTTTCAAAAACAGTTCATCTCGGATAAATGCAACTGAGGTTCCGGATTGGTCCGTTTGGCTCCAGACATCTTAAACCAAAGATTATCTAAAATTCTTTCAGACGCCAGTATTGATTAAACCTTGAGACGTCATCAAGTAGATTCCATTTTTTACGAATAAAATTCTGTCATTTCATTATATAAGTCAGTTGACAATGCATTTTGTTAAGGACGTGCGATCTATTATTTATCTTCCGGTGATATGTTTTCGGTGGTTTTAAGAAAAGAAAAGTTAAAGGAAACAAATTATTATTCTTACAAGAAATATAATCTTATTTTTACGTAATGTTTTCGACATAAATATAGAAAGTTGGATGTTCGAAAACAATGAATCTCGGTAATTCCATTTGAGCACCTGAAGAAATTAGTCAAACTAGCTCAAAGCAATGCAAACCAAACACACATTTCAGATTCAGTTAATCCTACTACCGATTAAATCACCGGATATCATACAATTGGTTCCACTTTCTAGTAATCTTTTTTAAAAACGTTCAATTCAAATCAAATTCTAACTTTGGAAAGTAAATTAGCATTATTTATGTTGCTTATTTGTAAGACTTGGAGAAAATATTAAACTTTTTTAAATTTCTCTTAGTTCTATATTTCTCGACAAATTATGGAAAAAATTAAGACGTAATAAACAGGATATAAATTATTATCTGCAGACAAGAAAATAATATTCATGATGATAATATTCATGACATGATGCTGATCTTGTATAGTTGCTAAAAAACATAACATGTTATTTCTAAGTTTTATTACATTGGTCGAAATAAATTAGATAATTTCTTTTTTTGTATACATTCCGAAATTCCTTTAACTCTCTTCAAATAATTTCTTTCCCTCAAAACATAATTGAAATATGTACTTTTTCTCTGAAAAAGGCAAAAATTATGCTTCAAAAACAATTAGGGCCAGACGTTATATGATCTACACATCTCTAAAATTTCGAAATCAGTGTTCCAAGAAATCTTATTGATAAAGATATCATGTCTAGAAAAGATTTGAAATAAAATTCATAACATGCAAGTTCTTTCGAAACTGTTTTAAAGATAATATGCGAAACTGTTACCTAGAAACGACATAGTAGCATGAAATTCATAAATATAATGATATTTTTATTAACGAATATGATAGTTTGTATTATTTCAATGTAAAATTCCATAGCTATATGTAATTTTTATCATTATGTTAAAAAATATGTATAACAGAAGAATATGCAGTTTTTCAACACCAAAGACTCAGTCTGCATGATAAAAAAAACGAATTTCAAGACAAATTTATAACTAAAATCTTTTAGATATTATTGTAGGTATATATTTAAACAAACTGATAGACGCATTTCTTCAATTTCGACATATTTTTGATATGGGATGTTCTTTGTAAAAATGAAAATGAAAAATTAAAAGATTTTTTCTGTCTTTCGCACGTGTACGATTTATGACTTTTAAATTAATTAAAATGAAAGTTTAAAAGTTTAAAATGAAAGTTTAAAAGTTTAAAATGAAAGTTAGAAAAATAATTAAAATGAAAGTTTAAATTAATAAAATGAAAGTTTTTTCATTTAAATTAATTAAAATGAAAGTTTAAACTACTTTACTTTTACTTGCGTGTATGGGAAATCATGGAATAAGTTCTTTGTCACGCAATTATGTTTTATAATTATTAAAATTAAAATGGAGGAATTATTGATCTTCCTTTTGTTTTTATTTTATGCATTCATTTTGTAAAAATAATATTTTATTTCTTCGAATTCTCGCATATTCTTATTCGAATTCTTATTTTATTTCTCGTTTATATTTAAACAAACATATAGACGCATTTCTTCAATTTCGACATATTTTTAATATGGAATGTTTTTTCTAAGAATGAAAATTAAAAACTGAAAGATTTGTAAAAATAAAGTTTTATTTCTTCAAACTCTCACTATTGTTATAGTATGCAGTTTAAAAGGAACAAATCAGCATTTTTTAAAAGTTATTGATTATTTTATATATTTTATATCCTGCTATTGTTGAAATAAATTCACATATCTCCATACTGTATTTTTATTCAAATCTATTTTTCAAGCTTTCACACTACAGCTTTTATGAACATTTTACATATATATATATATATTTTAAGCTTTTACACTACAGCTTTTATGAATGTTTTAAGCATATATATATTTTCAAGCTCTTTGAGCTATAGATATTTTTTAACAATACAACTAGAAGTGTGAGATTTCTTTATGAATGTTATGAAATACATGTTTTATACAGCTGGGAGTTCAGTGGAGCAATATTTAAAAAAACATTTCATCGATAAAATTAGAGAATTTTCGGAGAATTGTCTAACAATAAAAAATGAATCAATGCAAGCAGCATAAAGAAATCGATTTCTAGTTTTATGAAGTACTTAAAAAAATGTTTTATAAAAAAAATGTACATATTTAAAAAACTTTTTTAAAATTTAAATTCTAATGACATTTTACTGTAAATCCCAACTGTTTGGGGGGCTGCGGTGGCCTGGAGGTAAGGTCTCGGCATTGGAGCCAAAGGGCTTCAAGTTCGAGGCTTGATTCCACCGAAGAACCGTCGCGTAAGAAGTCTTTGAAGTACTGATTAATTTTGTTGAAGCTCTGAATAATTTCTCATTGTCTTGAATTAACTTGCATTGATTTTATTGATCGGAAGCTTTTATGTACAGAGTTTCTAGAGTCTGAGCTTTAATAATGATTTCAGTGCGCATGACCTTGTCAAAATTTGTACTTAAATGTATAAAACAAAACTGAAAATCTTTTTACATACACAATGATCGATAGCATTCCTATGCATACACTACAAAATTGCTGATAATCCTATGATTTTAGTCAAGGGCCGTGATGGCCTGGTGGTAAGATCTCGGCTTCGGAACCGGAGGATTTGATATTCGAGACCCGATTCCACCGAAGAACGGTTGTGTGAGTGGGTCGCCTCCACGTTAAATCTGTCAAGCCAAACGTCCTCCCGCTGGTGTGGTATGGTGCTGAAAGAGGGGTGCTAGTTCAGGTGCCACCCTCGTTATCTGCCAGTAGCTCAAAATGACGAGGTCCGTCCCAAAATAGCCCTAGTGTTGCTTTACAATGGGACGTTAATATAACTAAACTTAACCCAAATGTTTTGTATAGTTAGTTCAGCTTAGTTATACTGACGTCCCGTTTCCTAGAAACACTAGGGCTATTTTGGACCAGCATTATAATTTTGAACCTCTGTCAGATGACGAGGAAGACACTTGATCTCTCTCTCTCTCTCTCCACCCCACATCAGCTGGAGGATCTTTGGCCCCGACGAACCAGACCCTCTTCAGTTGAATCGGGTCTCGAATTTGAAACATGCGGATTCTGAGGCCGAGACCTTACCATCAGGATACTGAGGCCCAAAAGTTTTTGTATAGGGAAGTTTAAGAATATCAAGTTGCATAAAATACAGTTAATACTAAATCCAAAATCTTACAATCAAAAAATTGTTTAAATGGTACATTGTAACCTTACGGCAATGATTAATCAGAAATCTTAATTATTATTATTATGATATATGTAGAGATTTAATTAGCGGCCATTACCACTTCACATTTAATTTTATCTTATTGCAATCGATGGCACCATGATTCTACTAATCACCATAAGTTCAAAGTCTAAGTCCCATGACATCAAGTTTTAGCGAAGCAAGCTTTGAGCCTATTGTTTAAATGGTACATTGTAACCTTACATCAATGATTAATCAGAAATCTTAATTCTTATTATGATGATATATAAAGAGATTTAATTAGCGGCCATTACCACTTCACATTTAATTTTATCTTATTGCAATCGATGGCACCATAGATTCTACTAATCACCATAAGTTCAAAGTCTAAGTCACATAACATCAAGTTTTAGAAAAGCAAGCTGTGAGCATTCGCTTGATAGAGAGAGGAGATTAGGTCATTCGTTTCGATATAATGGTTATTTAATACACTACGGTGGCTTATAGTTTTGCCATGGTGCATTTAGTTAGGTTTTCCCTTGGTGTTTTCTAAATATTATATTTTTATCTCTATTGCAAATAGTCTGTCCAGTCCTAATTGTGAATGTCTTTTCTTTCAAATTTTCTTTGCTGTAAATAAAGTTATTGTTTTTATTTAAAAGCTTCTTCTCATTAATCACTTATCCTAGACACTGATCTGAATGGGCATTTTATCTTATCCATTCGTATATATATCTATATGAATAAAAATGAATGTTTGTCTGTATGTCTCTTATGCCTTCCTAAATCGTTCACCCGATTGCAATGAAGCTTGGTCAGCTTATTGTTTACACCTACGGGATAGCTATAGGGATACAACAATTATCTAATTTTTTTTTATTGAATCTCAATCGCATCTATTTACCAAGGATTAACCTCCAAGTTTAGTTTAGTTTAGTTATATTAACGTCCCGTTTAAAGCAAAACGAGGGCTATTTTGGGACGGACCTGGTAATTTTGAACCAAGATCAGATGACAAGGACGACACCTGAACTGGCACCCCCCTCTTCACACCACACCACACCAACGGGAGGACGTTTGGCCTGACAGATTTAACGTGCAAGAGACCCCCTCACACGACAGTTCTTCGGTGGAATCGAGTCTCGAACCAGAAATCCTCCATTTCCGAAGCCGAGACCTTACCACCAGGCCACTGCGGCATTATATTAACCTCCAAATGACTCGCCAAGGACACAATAGATTATGTAGAAATGCTAAATCCAAGTTGAAGGTTAATATTTTGCAGCTATTGTACGAAAATCACAAGCAATTCATGATAAGTAATGTACACATTTCTTTCCAAACGTGTTATAGTGATTAAACGTTATTATTGATTGACTTCACATAATATTATTTTTACGGCGGCTAGAGTAAAAAAAAATAGGGTAAGTGATAAACCTAAACTGCAAACATATAAATGCAAACAACAAGCAATTCATGATAAGTAATGTACACATATAAATTCAAACCACTAGAAATTTATGATTAGTAATGTACACATTTCCTTCCAAGCTTGTTTACGATTATCAGGTAATTTTTTTCACCAGGACACTTTATTTTTCAGTGAAAACTTGTATTATTAAAAATGAATATTTGTTTGTTCGTTTTTTTATATACTCCCATGTACCTCCCATTTTATTTTGATAAAACATTGCCAAATTATTGATTGATTTCACATAATACTGTTTTTACGGTGGCAGCAACGCGCTTGTACCAGCTAGAAATAAAAAAATAGTGTAAGTGATAAACACAAAAACTGTGCACATATAAATGCAAACCACAAGCAATTCATGATAAGTAATGTACACATGTAAATGCAAACCACAAGCAATTCATGATAAAAAAAAAAAGTGTACACATTTCTTTTCAAATGTGTTTACGATTATCTGGTCATTTTATCCAACAGGACACTTTATTTTTAAGTGATAATAACTGCATTAAATTCTCGCAAGCAATTTTACTGGCATCCAATTTCAACTGAAAGTTCCCAAAGAGGCACAAAGAGAAGAAAATTCGATAATGAATTACCAGCGACTGAAAAATGTTCCTCAACTAAGTAAGCGGAACACGCTCCTAGCGTTCGTTATTTTTTAAAAATATGGTAATAAATAACGAGGCGCGCACTTTAAATAATACTCTAAAGTTTGCTCCCATTCACGGCAAAGGTAATCCTTACATTATTAATACCAGCGGGTGACCGAGCTCCGCTCGGAGAAAACAGGTATCGAAGCTAACTGGAGGATTTAAATTTTCAATTGTGATTTATCAAAACAATACATGCCATAAGAAAATTTGTGAAACCATTGGTGAAAAGATAACCGGTTAAAGTGCACCATTGTAAACTATTCGAAACAAAGTTAGAGTTTGGAAAGGGAACTATTCTATACAAAGGTAAAGTAAAGGTAAAGATTGAAGTGTGTTGAAGTTTAATATTTTTGACAAATTTATTTAGAAAAACCAAACACATATATACATACATAAGAAACATATTATAAACCTATAACAGCATAGACATAAAACTTTATTAGTTCGCCATATTGGCTATAGATGGAAGCACGTTACCGCTTGAAAATTTAAGTAGCCATTATGGCGAACTAATAAAGTTTGAAAATATCCTATCTGTAACTCCGAACTGCTCGACCGTAGCGCTTCAAAACCGGCGCCAATCGATTCCTCGTGGCCAAAAACCCCAGACCCCCAAGTTTACCGGAGTTTATTAATTCTGGGGCCATTTTCGACTTGGCAACCATTCCTCGTATTATAGTATTAGATATAAATATTAATAATGTAAGGATTACCTTTATTATTCTTTTATAAATATTTTTATTATCCAATATATAAAAATGAGTATTTGTTTGTTCGAATTTTTTATATCGTCGTACCGTTCATCTTATTTTTATAAAACATTTCCAAATTATTGATTCATTTCACATAATGTTTTTTTTACGACGGCTAGAGTTAAAAAAATAGTGTAAGTGATAAACCTAAACTGCAAACATATAAATGCAAACCACAAGCAATTCATGATAAGTAATGTACACATATAAATTCAAACCACAAGGAATTCATGATAAGTAATGTACACATTTCTTTCCAAACTTGTTTACAATTATCAGGTAATTTTCTCCTCCAGGACACTTTATTTTTAAGTGAATTGGAAGAGAGGGATTATTTGTATTATTAAAAATGAATATTTGTTTGTTCGTATTTCATATACTATTGTACCGCTCATTTTATTTTGATAAAACATTGCCAAATTATTGATTGATTTCCCATAATACTGTTTTTTCGGTGGCAGCAACACGCTTGTACCAGCTAGAAATAAAAAATAGTGCAAGTCAGGGTTTCTCAACCTTTTAGTATTCACGGCCCAATTTTCAATCATAATTTTCATCGCCATCCTCCCCATCGCATACAATAAAATGTATACAATAATAATGTATTTTAAGTTTTTTAGAGCTAAACCTATACTGCAACCTTAATTTTAAACTTTACAAATTACCAAGAATACAGAAATTTATTGACATTTTGCAACACCGATCCTCAACATTGAGAAAACAAGAATCCTATGCCTTTTTATTGCTCCTGCGTCCCGCCATATTGGCCATTCTCACGGTTTCGCCAGAAAATTCGATTTGTCTGGAATTTGTCTGGTCAGCTTAAAAGTTAAGTTAGAAGCGTGCGCAGATGTGAACAAACGTTTTCTCAAAAGGAGAAGGAGAAAGTTCTATGACGCCAATTTCAATTCCAGACAAACTCATTCGAGTCGATCCTTCTATCGCTATTGAATCTATTCTGAATGTGTATTTTATATATATTTTCGTGTAATTAAAATTCACCGTATTAAATATTTACGGCAGCAGACTTATGCAGAATCATGGATAAATTTTTAAGCGGGAGTAAGCGAGCAATAGACGATAGACAAGCATCAGCAAGTACACAGACAAGCGTGGTTCCGAAAATAAAATCAAGAAAATATGGAGCAGAAATTGAAAGAAATTTGTGGAGCAGAAATTTAAAGCAAGAAAACTTAATAATGTTTCCAAATTTCAATGATTGTATTAAAACTTACAAGGCTGAAGAACAACATGTAAAAGTTGTTTTTGTAACCATTGGAAATCATTTAGCAATGCTAGCAAAGAATTTTTAAAAGTATTTTCTTGCTGACTACAAACTGATATCAAGTTTCAAGTGGTGAGGGATCCATTTCAAAATACTCCCGAAGAACTCTCGATTGAAGAGGAAAAAATCTTTATAGACTTCACGGCAAGCGGCGAAACCAAAAGACAATGTAGTAATAAATCACTCTTTGAATTTGGGCAGGAGGGATGATGAGTTTTCTGCACTAAAAACAAGGGCATTTCGCATTCTACTACCATTTTCTACATTTTACCTTTATGAAACTGGATTTTCTGCGGTGGCTTCTTTGAAGACAAAATATAGATTTCAGCTGAATAAAGAAAAAGAACTGAGAGTGTCTATTTCTAATATTAAACCCTCCTTCGAAACACTTTTCTCAACAAGACAGACCCAAGGAAGTCACTAATAATTATTAAATCAGTTTTTAATTTAGTAAGTTGTTTTAATTTAATAAGTTAATTATTAAATATGTCAAAATGTATTTTGTTTTGTATGTGTGTGTGTGTTCTTTCCTTTCAGTCACTTAATCAATTTTTTTAAATAACATTTTCTCTTGGATATGCTCGTGACCACTTAGGGGGGCACGCCCCACAGGTTGAGAATCACTGGTGTAAGTGATAAACATAAAAGACTGTACACATATAAATGCAAACCACAAGCAATTCATGATAAGTAATGTACACATGTAAATGCAAACCACAAGCAATTCATGATAAAAAAAATGTACACATTTCTTTTCAAATGTGTTTACGATTATCTGGTCATTTTATACACCAGGACACTTTATTTTTAAGTGATAATAACTGCATTAAATTCTCGCAAGCAATTTTACTGGCATCCAATTTCATCTGAAAGTTCCCAAAGAGGCATAAAGGGAAGAAAATTCGATAATGAATTACCAGCGACTGAAAAATGTTCCTTGACTAAGTAAGCGGAACACGCTCCTAGCGTTCGTTATTTTTCAAAAATATGGTAATAAATAACGAGGCGCGCACTTTAAATAATACTCTTAAGTTTGCTCCCATTCACGGCGAAGGTAATCCTTACATTATTGATGAATTGCTCGGTTAATTGAAACAGGGATGCATCCGAAATTTGGTTCGAAGATGAACTGAGAAGGAAATTATACAGGCGACTCGATTTTGTCTTTTCTTCGATTGGAAGAGGGGGATTATTTTATCTTGAACTTCGTGAAAGTGCATTTTTCACTTCTTCGAAAAATTTGAAAGTAACATTTTCAGAATTTTATCGTTAAACTATCACTGAATAGTAAAATTATGTATCACATTTTTTTTT